>JAQFVV010008109.1:0-41850 GCA_028023455.1 Epiperipatus broadwayi
ATAGATAGATAGATAGATAGATAGATAGATAGATAGATAGATAGATAGATAGATAGATAGATAGATAGATAGATAGATAGATAGATAGATAGATAGATAGATAGATAGATAGATAGATAGATAGATAGATAGATAGATAGATAGATAGATAGATAGATAGATAGATAGATAGATAGATAGATAGATAGATAGATAGATAGATAGATAGATAGATAGATAGATAGATAGATAGATAGATAGATAGATAGATAGATAGATAGATAGATAGATAGATAGATAGATAGATAGATAGATAGATAGATAGATAGATAGATAGATAGATAGATAGATAGATAGATAGATAGATAGATAGATAGATAGATAGATAGATAGATAGATAGATAGATAGATAGATAGATAGATAGATAGATAGATAGATAGATAGATAGATAGATAGATAGATAGATGAGATAGATAGATAGATAGATAGATAGATAGATAGATAGATAGACAGATAGATAGATAGACAGATAGATAGATAGACAGGTAGATAGATAGACAGGTAGATAGATAGATAGATAGATAGATAGATAGATAGATAGATAGATAGATAGATAGATATTGTTAAATGGAGGTTGCCTTGGCAACTGCTTGGGATTGTTTATTGTTATGGATATTTGGATTGTCTAAGTTACTACTAATTTGAATGATTATTTATAAACCCATATAGCCTAGAGCATTATTACACTTATTATTTAAGTAATACTTTGTTTGCAATTTGAAAATTATAATTGCAATTTGTAATGTTATAACTGACTATTTATTACTTTGCATTCGGAAAAAAGTTATATTTACCTGTTTCGGGAGATTTACTTAAACTTTTTTGAATTAATAATTTCAATCTCTCTGGTAAAATTCAATATTTAATGTCTATATAAATATATTAGATCATAAATAAAAACAGAATTCCAACTTTATCATTAAATGAAAGTTGCCTTGACAATAGGTTGTGATTGATGATTGTTATTGATATTGGGATTAACCAAGTGTTTATTGATTTTAATTATATATATATATAGACATTCATACTATGAATGAGATATTTTCATGAATTATTAATTTAATAAACAATAGAAGCAAAGAGAATATATCTATACAAACATGTATTTATAGATAACGTTTGTCAATTGGTATATATAAAATTTAGCTATAACAATTGTATAGACATAATTTAGTTATATTTATGATTAAACTAAATCTATTTATATGTTATTCTGACATTGCTGTTGAAAATGTACAATACATATCATTATAATAAATTTAAAATATAATCTACTCTTTGTATGTTTCACAAAGCTTTTTTTTTTTTCAATTATCTGATAATTTCCAGTCTCTGGCAAGATTTTTCAGAACCGTTATTTTAAATCTTCTTATTTAAATAATAACAATTTCAATGAAAAAATATTTTCAGACACATTTCCGAATAAATAAATATATATTTTTTATATTAATGCTGTGGCAAACTATTTATAAATAGTTCGATATCATAAGTATCAAATATACACTGATTATAAACAAGTCCTGTGGGCTTTTGGTTGTTACATAGTAGCCAATTTCTGGAAAATAACCAAATTCTTTATTTTTAAAAAATGTTATCCTTAAAGGGAACACGTTTAAAGTAAACCAACTTAATTTTAAATCTGAAAAAAGTATATTTATGTAAGATAAATTAATTTCTATCTAAATAATATATATTAAATTTTATTACCTTATGTTTTTCCATACTGTTTTAGGGTAAGTATATATCAATGGCCAGAGACCAAACAAATCGGTAATATATATATATACAAACTTTAAAAGTAATTTATTTAGCTAAAAATCTTTTTAAATTAAGGTATTTACTTTACAGTTAATTATTGTTAATATTTATTTGACAGTTTGTAGCACAGGCATTTTACTTGTAATTTTTTAAGTTGGACTCCTTACTACTTTAGAATTTTCAAATTTTATGTAACTTTTTATATACATTAAACTGTTAATAATAGGGACACAGGTTAGTATATAACAAAATGTTGCAAATGCTATTATTTTTTCTCTTACTCATATATTACTGGTCTAACCGATAGCAATACCAATATAAAAATTGAATTGGATTCATGAATAGTGAATTTAAAGTGAAACTGTAATCAGCTAGAAACCTTTGATGGTATAACTTAGTTGTTTATAGTATCCTCGTAAATTCACTTTTCATTAATCTAAAAGTTCCAAAATCAATTTTTATGATGGTTGTGCCAGTGATCAGGCCAGCACTACTCCAAAAAATGTGAATAGCAATTATTCTTAAATTTCATGTCATATATTAGTTTGTGCTCTATTATTAATAGTTAAATGTATTTAAAATGTTTAATTAACCTATTCTCTCAGTATACTGAATGTTTCCTATATAAGTAACTAGAGGGATTTGAACTTAGGATTTTTCTGTCTATATTCGTCATCCACTCCAAAAACCAACATTTATAACCACATACATGCGACAAAGATAGATGATCCCAATATACATATTTCATACAGTAACAGCACTCATCAGTCAGGTCAGATTATAATCCCCCACACATATACAATCAATCATTGGTTTATAGTAGGATAGCAGTTAATTAAACTTTATAAAGGACAGGCTTCAATCATCTCACCCTTCCATCTATTCAACTGTCCATTTCATTGAAATACTATTGACGTACTGCTCCAAATCCTAGGTGGATTTAATGTTGTAGTCATACCCATGTAGACATTAGGTCAATCTAACCCCTCATATTATTGGACCATTATGTATCCATATATTAACAGGAGAGGGATGGGCTGAATTTATAGATGTAACCTATTTCCAAGGCAATCTAGTTCAGCCCATCTTTGTAATGTTAATATATAAATATGTAATGGTTTGATAATATGATAGGTTAAATTGACATGTTTACATGGGTATGACTACAATATTAAATATACCTAAGGTTTGATTATTCTATAATTGTTCTTTCCAATGAAATGGACAGTTGAGTAATTGGAGAGATAAGAAGATCAAAGCATGTCATTAAAGTTTTCGGAATTGCTATCTTAACATAAACAGGACACTGATAGTATATATGTGTGGAAGATTATGATCTGGCCTAACTGAAGAGTGCTAATTCTGCATGAAATATGTATATTAGGGATCATCTTTATTTTTCACATGTATATAATCATTTGTGTCGGTTGATTGACATGGAGTGGAGGATAAATATAGAATGAAAAACCCTAAGTTCATACCCCTCTAGTTATGTAAAATATATAATACATTGTACAGGCTTAAACCTATATGTAATATATGAGGGATTTGAACTCAGACTTTCACATGACACACTATTCTCAGTGCTATCTCATATTGGAGATGGTACTGAGAGTAGTGGGTTATGTGAAAGTCTGAGTTTAAAAGGTATAGATAAAGTTTGAATATTTCAAAACATTTAACAATAAATATTAGCTGATGAAAATTGTCAATATATAATATAATTAATGTTATGTTAGTGAAAGTAAACATTTTAAAAAATGGAAATTTATATATTTATGCAAGCTCATGAAATTTCAAAAATCAAATACTCTCAACTATCGACTTTGAAAATAATTTATTTATTTACAAATTAAAGTTTTATAGATGATTTTTAATTAATATATTTCCAACACAGTTTATTATTATTATAATAATAAAAACAAACATTTTAAGTAATTTAAATAACTATCATTTAATGTAGCATTTGCTATGATTAAATTATTGTTTATTCAAACATGAACGATTTTATTGTTTATATAAGAGTTGGCTGATTAATAATTGCTTTTTGGAATTTTATGACTATGCATAAAATACATTTTTTTTTTAAATTTTTAATTATTTATTTTTATTAACATAACAAATAGTAAAAGAAATTTATTATTTAAAAAAATCCATAAAAGTTTCTATTTATGGTTAAATAAATTATTTTCAAAGTTATACTTGTGATATTAGAATTGTTTTTTTCTCGGTGATGTTTATTTATCAAAAATATATAGATACAGTTAGAAAAAGGTTTACAAGGGAGTGATTATAAAATAAATTGAAATTTCAGGAGCAATATGGTAAGAGAGGAAAGATACATGTGAAAAGGGAATGGGAAGCAGAAAGGGGAAACAGTGTGTAGTCCAGGCCAGTCTGAAATGCATGTCTTCGTGATTGAGTCCTATGACAGAGGCTGAGAGGATGGGAGTTGGAGGATTTCCCAAGTGTCTGTGAGGAGTGGAGGTGGGGCTACTTTGGTATCTCTGGTTTTGAAAGAGAAAATTAGGTCCAAGAGCTTTTGGTTCACTGAGAGTACTTTCTGGTCAAAGATAATGTGACATTGGAGGAACCAGAGAACATAGATGAGAAAAACTGATAGTCTAATAGCTGCAAAGACTTCTGTTTCTATGGATTCTTGGAGGTTGAAGTTGGTATTTTCTGTGTGATGAAAGGCAGGAGTTGATGACATTTTTCATGCCAAGCAGAAATGGACATTTAAGTAGGAAATGCTGGAGGATTTCATTGTCAGTTTTACAAAGCTGTCATATGGGAGAGATCTTGGTGAAACCACTACAGTTGACCAAATATTGATTTGCGGAAAGGGAGGGAAGATTGATTTTGAGGACGAAATCGAGGAATTTTGCCTCAAAAGATCACCTTTTGAATTTGTGGATTAATTGAGGATTGGTAAGTTTGAGGAGTTTAGGGAACACAATGGAGAAGTCTGCAGTCTGATTGAAAACCTCCCAGTATGTTAGTTTGCTGCTGATGGATGGTATAACAAAGCCAGCATTTTGTAGGATGTTGACAATGAGTGAGGTCCATGACCTGGGCCTGCCAGTGGGAGGAGAAGAGTCAGTGGGTGTGACAACGATATGCACAAGGTTGGCAGGAAAGTGACTTAGGAGTGTGAAGATAATGTTGTGAGATCTCTGGATCAGAAGAGTGTCGATGGAGTGCAGGCCCAACTCATTGAGGTTTTTAGGAAAACAAGTTCTTTTTAGGTTGATGGCACTACCTTTCTACCCCAGAGAAAGCTGGTGCAAATGGAATTAATTTTGGTTATAAAGGAATGTGTAGGTAGAATAATGGGGAGGTAATATGCTATTTTAGGAAATAATAGAAGATTGAGGAGGGTGACTTTCCCACAAAGGGAGAGATATATGCCTGTGATAGTGCTAAGGGTGGATGATATGCTTTGATAGAGTGTGGTTTGGACCCATACCCTCATGTCCCTAGGAGACAGCATGAGGGAGAATCTGAGAAAGTTATGTGGCTTGGCATTGAAGGTGGAAGATATTTGTTTACCAGTTGATAGTTGCCAGTCCATTGATTTATCACTGCTAAATTCCAGCCTGTATGTTTTGGTGTACCAGGTAAGGATCTGTTGAAGCAAATATGGGTAAAGAGATTGGAGTCAAATTTAGTAGAAAAATTCTGCAAAGATTGTTAAGAGCTTATTTTGGAGTTCTATATATAATATTTGTAATAAATTTGTTAAATTAGGTCATGTGACATATAACTTGATTTTTTTTTTTTTTTTGTAATGGCTTTGATGATTTTATATTGCTAAAATTATTAATATATGGTGTATCTGAACTTAGTTCAGTCACATATGACTATTTAAATTAGATAGCTGGATTGGAAGGCATATGAATGTCTAAAAATTTAAGATTTTCTACTTAATAGTTATTCATTAGATAAAGTTCTGGGCATGTCCTGGTATTTTCCATCTAATGTTTAAATAGCCTAGCACCTGACTGAGGAAGTCAGTAGCAGAAACCAGTCTGGGGTTGGGGATATTCTGCAAATCTTGTTAAGAGTTTATTTGCAAGCTCTATATATAACATTTGTAATACAAGCTTGTTAAATTAGTGTCATGTGACATATGACTTGATTTAGCTGTATTTTTATATTGGACTATTTCCATCATCTAATATGTGTGTTGAATGGCTCAGTTGGTTAGAGTGTTATCTTAAAATTCAGGAGCCAGGTTCAGATACCTTGCTAGTACTGTCACTGGTCAAGCCAGCAACACCTGAAGAAGAGGGGAAAAAATACCCTCTTGAAATGTTATGGTTATACTAACCTGTTTGCTGTGATATACTAACAGTTAGTAGATATACTAACCTGTTTGCTGTGATATTACTAACAGTTGAATGCACTTGGAATATTTAAATAAAATTAAACTTTTCTAAAGACATTCAACACACATATTAGATGATGGAAATAGACCAATATAAAAATACAGCTAGAACACCATCATCACAAACATTCAGAAAAACACAATGACTTGATTTCTTTGTAATTTTATTTTTTGCTATAATAGCTTTGATGATTTAAAGTTATTAATATATGGTGTATCTGAACTTGGTTCAGTCCCATATTGCTACTTGAGTTAGATAGTTGGATTGGAAGACATATGAATGTTTGAAAATTTCAGATTTTCTACTTAATAGTTATCCATTAGATAAAGTGTTGGGCTTCTCCTGGTATTTTTAATCTAATGCTTGAATATCCTAGAACCTCACTGAGGAAGCCAGTAGCAGAAACTGGTCTGGGATTGGGAATATTCTGCAAAGCTTCTTAAGAACTTATTTGCGAGTTCTATATGTAACATTTGTAATACAGGCTTGTTAAATTAGGTCACATGACATATGACTTGATTTCTTTGTAATATATATTCTTGAGAAAGCAGAAACATCAGCCATTTACTTATTATATTTTTACTGCCTGAAAGCTCCTGGAAATAATTCTTTAAATTCATCATTTATTTTTGAGAATGTTATTTATATATAAATATATTTTTCCCCATAGTTATTATTATATAACTAGATTAATGCACCAATATTGGTTTATTGAGTAAATGAAATACTCTCAATCTAAAAAACAAGATAAAACTTTTGAAATGATAACAACAGAACATCTTATCCTTTTACCTAAATTTATTTATATAGGCAAATCAAAATTACTTTGGAAAAAAATCATGAAAATCTTCAATATCTTTTAAGCTATATTTGAAATGATAACCTTTTGATCAGTTATCTATGTTAAGAATGGAATATAAAATGTAAATTATAGTTCCAAAATTTCAAATTTTAGATTAAGATAGTTGTAATGCTATAAGTGTGGGTATAATTGTAATAAATGATTTAAGATATAAAGTTTGAAAAAAAAAATTCTGTAGAGATTTAATAACCATTGTTAGTTATAAATAATTTATATTATAATTGACTATATAATCTTAATATAATAGTTGTCAATCTCAGTAAATATTGTTACTTATAAAGTTAACTTTAATTAATTATTTCAATACAGTGTTTCTTTAAAAAGCTAAAAATCTAAAGTTGTAATTAATGAAAGTAGGAGCAATTATTGATTACAAGATAATTTATTTTAAAATTATCATAATAATAAGTTATTTTAAGTATAAATATATATTATAAATTTTATATTCAAATTCAATTAATAATGTCATTTATTAAAAATATAGTTAGAATCAAAACTTTGGACTTAAAGAAATGATTTAAATTAATTTTATTTGTAAAACATTTATTGATTTTAATATTTTAAATACAAACAGAAAAATATTTTGTTTAAAAATTGTACAAGTTGATTTGAGATCAATTTATTCTGGGATTTTTAAAAAAAATTCACAGCAGACGATCTGGGAGAGATTCAAGAACACTAATAAAGTAAATAGTAGTCTTAATTTTTGTTTTCTCTGTAAAAACATTTATAAAACTTAAAACTATTTAAAGTCATAAGTAAAAAAAAGTTGTATTCACAAAGCTATCTAAGGATATAAAATATTTTTTAAAAATAATTATTAATACTATGGGATGAATAAATTAATCTTTATTACAACCTGGTTACTAATTTTAATCATTTACTTCTAGCCAAGATAATATCACCAAGAAGTATGAAAAATCAAAGTTGTTATTTTAATTGACCCCATGATAAGCATTACAAAGTAAAAACATCTATATTGCCTCAAAACAAAATGCAACTGGGGTCCAATAAGAAAGCACTCATTTATGTAAACAATGAGGATGGCCAATTCCTCAACAAGCTTTGTGGAAAAATGCTTAGCTAGAGAAAGCATTTAAAATATCTTTGTCAGGACCTTCCCCAAACCTCTGACCATGGTTTCGTGCTCTGTCACTCCTCAGCGAGTTGCTAATCATTTTTCACTAAACTTGTTGAGGAATTGGCAATACTCATTGTTTATAACTTACAAGCTTAAAATAATAGGGTCATGTGATCTATGGCTCTTATTTTGACCATTCATTTATGTATTTTAAATTAAGCACTTTTATTGATCATAGATTAAATATGAAAAACAGATTAAAAATATCTACAACTAAATTTGTAAAGTTGAGAGAAATATTTTATAGAACATTAAAAATAGTTAATTAGTCTGAGGGATATATGAAAAAAAAGATGTAATCTTTGCCTTGAATTAAGCCATTGATTCATAAGGAATTTATTTTATTTGCAAAATTCTGAAGAAAATGGTTAACTTATGTTTAGAAAAAAATCTGTGTAACTTCTAACAATAGATGAGCAAATATTACTGAGATTAAAATGTACTGCAAGTTAAAAATTTAAATGAATTAGCCAATATGTGTTTAAATTTGTTTACAAGACTAACAAATAACAGAAAAGGAGAGAAATTAGAAAGTAAATTCATTGATGACTTATTTGAACATTTTTAAAAGTCTGTGCAAAGTGGAGATTTATTTAGAATATTCATCAAACTTTTTTTGTAGATTTTGAAGATCAGGATTATACTCAATGCAACATTAAGACTAGCTAGGAAAGATGCATACAATTTAAAATTTTGTCCTGTCATTTGTGCTTGTTTGTTTATGTCTTATTTAGCAATGCATGTCTTTTAATAGTGAAAAGAAAGAAGAAGTAACTAAACTCATAAAGAATGATACACATTTAAAGAGTAACCAAGGTAATATTAAATTAGAATCTGGAAATGGGTTAGAAAAAAAAGATTTCAATTTTAAATTTATTACTACTATTTTTTGTTAGATATGAAATATAAATACAAGGCATTATTCATAATAGTGATTTAAAGAATTGATATATGCAATTTAGTATATAATGTTAAAAGTATTAAATTTTTTGTTATTTGTTCATGTTAGAAAAAAAAAGCATGCTTAAATATAGAAACAAAGTACCTACGAGTTATAATATAAAAGTGTATGTGAGTGGAATACAGTGCTAAAGCTGTATATTTTGAGCCATTATATATTTTTAGAAAATGAATTATGATAAAATATATTAAAAGGTATTTCAAATTTATTATTTTTAAAACATATTTAACAAACAGAAATGAATTAGTAATCATAAATAAAATCAGATATAATTCCCAGAAAAGAATAATAAACATGTTATAAGATATAATGTTTATGAGAGCAAGAAAGAGTGAATGTTATTGTAAGACAATATCATGGTCTCATTTATTATATACACCTGGGTCTCATTTTATGTGGTTGATAGATTCCACAGAAAACCCACATTAAAAAAATCACACAAAAATAGACTTAATTTACCTTGAAAAATGGGGGATAGGGTCTTTAATTTTCAGAATTCACATAAAAGCAAAGCAACAAGGAAAAATTAGTTTAATATTCACATTAAAAAAATAAGGAAATAAAGTATGACTAATAAAAAATATCAAATATTTAAAAAAAATTGGTACAAGACAAACTTTTTTTTACTTTTTTTTTACTAACTACAGTATTTAATTTGACATTTTTTCATACTATTTTAATCATTATCATTATTTTTGAATTTGTAAACTGGTAAGAAATCACATTTGTCGGTGTGATGTGATGTAGTTTCTTTTTGAACTAAGTCAAGAATATCTCAGCAATTATGCCCAGAGAAACTTATTACCCACTTTATTTTCCATTCCCCACTCTAATTTTTACCATATTCTGCTCCATCCCATTTACACAACTAGTGCCAATTTCAGTCTTGAGCTGTGTTGATGTTTTTCTGTTGACAACTGATTTTTACTACTGAGATAAATTTTAAATGTTCACATTTTGTTTCTATATTAAAAAAATGAAATCGCAACCAAAACAAACAGATTATACATTGTCATTAGAAATATTATTTTCAGTTTATAAAATCACTAAAATCTTCATTATTTATTTTAAAAATCTACATTATTTATTTCTGTTACACCTAACAAAATACGTTTTAAAAGTTTAAAATTTTTGAATATTTATTGTGATATTTTTATATGTAAGTATAAATCTATTATTATTATTATTATTTACTCATTAGTATAAGTAGGTTATTTATTCTAAATACAGCTTCAGGCCACATTCACATTAGCTGCTAATATAACGTTATATTTTTGAAGAAAAAAAAGTATTTCAAGTTAAAATAAGTTACTAATAATTTAAATTTCTTGATATCTAATAAATATAGTGAAATATAAAAAATATTAAGAAGAAACATGAATCACATAACTTCAAAATTGCATTAAAATAATCCACATAAAACAATACCCAGGTGTGTGTGTATATATTAAATATTAATGTATTGCTACTTAATATGGTAGAATACCCTGAAGCTGGCTATAGCAAAAAATATTAATATTCAATTTTATATAGGCATTTTTTGAAAATTTTTGTAGTTTTATTCTAGTGGATTGTTTTATATTATTTGATTATATATATTGATGATGATGATGATGATAATAATAATAATAATAATAATAATAATAATAATAATAATAATAATAATAATAATAATAATAATAATAATAATAATAATAATAATAATAATAATAATAAAATAGATTGTTTTATGACATGATTGCAAATATAGATAGCAAAGTATTTCATGGGAAGAATATATTATATTATTGGTATAGAATTGGTTGAATGTTAGATATTAAGTACACTATAGGAGAAGGTGAGTTAAAATTCCAGG
Source organism: Epiperipatus broadwayi (assembly GCA_028023455.1). Lineage (NCBI taxonomy): Eukaryota > Metazoa > Onychophora > Udeonychophora > Euonychophora > Peripatidae > Epiperipatus > Epiperipatus broadwayi. The sequence continues at coordinate 11,009 of JAQFVV010008109.1, forward strand.
TTAGGATATATAAAATATCATCCTGAAGAAGTGATGAATAGTTACATGAATGTAATATTGGCGATACCCAAATAGTTATTGGAATGAGATGGGAGGATTTTGGGCAAAAAATAAGTGTGATACATACCATAAGTGCTTATTGAAGAAGCCAGAGTAACATTGGGGTAAGTTCATTAAGAAAATGATTATCTACCAAAATATGATCCCTCATAAATAAAAGAAATCTCCATTCCTCTATTAGGATAGTATTTAATAAAATCAGTTCCTCATCTTTATCAAGTTTCATAGTAAATAATAATATTGTATGCATCGAAGGTAGACTCAATATTTTAAAGGATTCTATAGTTTTTCTGCCTAACTCTGATCAGATCAACTTCTAGGTAATAAAACCATGTACAGAACAAATGTTCTATATAGTTGAATAAAACTTCAAAAAATGGTCATATGGATAAGAATAACTGAGATCTAAGATTAACAGAAAACACAAGTAAGAGAGAGAATGAATGCATAAACGAATTGTATTATATGAAAAAAAAAAAAAAATACTAACTTTATTATTCATTTTAAATACATAATAAATATTTTTTTTATTTTATTTACCGCATCAGTTATAACTTTGTTAATAAATGGAAGTGTAATGTTTTAAACCAAATTTTAAGTATAAAATATAATTTAATTATTACATGATGATCAATATATTGGGAGTTACAAAACATCAGGTAACGTGGAAAATGATTGTGAAGATCTCAGATAGCTCATGAATGGTGCAAATATATCGGATTAGTATGAAAGCATACATAATAAAATAATACATTTATATTTCCAAAAGAATTAAAAGACAAACTAAGGGAAGGGTTAATTTTATATAATAACCATTATGTACTTGTTAAGAATGTAACTATTTTGCTGTCAAAGTAAAATTGTTTAAAGTTTTCTTTTGTTATTGTTAATGAAGTATTTAACTTTATATGTATAATTGTTTGTTATTTATTCGTGGTGTTGTAAATAAATGAATACTTTGATTTAAAATTTATTATAGTAATTTTACTGAGTCTGAGAGGCATTTCATAAGATCGTATCAATAAAGCACATTATCTATATACAATTATACACAACAAATTATGATTACATGCCTCATTTGAGAATCTATGCTTAAGAGTTTATCATTAATACATTAACTATCAATTGCTTTAAATTATAACTGTATTAAAGAAAGCTTATGGTACTTCATATTTTTTCAGATGCAAACGAATTTTGAAGAACCATATGAAAAATATTATTAAATATTACAAAATGGAGAGCATATAATGGAAATTAGCAATATGTCTCAGAATCACATTCTAATTTTGTAATTTAAGTTGAAATATACGTTATATCATAATTTAAAAGTATTATATAATTTCAGAGTATAAGTTACTAACCAAAAGAATATTTTAAGGTTTGTAATTCTGAAGGAGTTAAGTACAGTGGGTGAATGCTAACTAATTAAGAGATGTATTTCATTGAATTAGACTTGGTAGATAATGATGCTATGATGAAGCTTTGATTATAAGAAAATAAGTATTCTAGAATAATTGTTGTTAACATAAGTATGAGAATAAATCTTAGGAAAAATAGATTAAATTATTTAAGGGATGATAATGAGTACATAATGAGTGTTAATTTTCATGTCTTATTATTATAGTTAGATTAAGTTTTCAATAGGAGGTTAATCAAAGTTTATAAGAGTAAGTATGTTTTTATTAAATAGTTGGATCCTAGTGAAATCCCTCTTGCAATTTGAAGTTTTTATTTTTAAGATTCTTAAATTGTAGAAGAGTAGTTATTTTATTATGCAAATAAAATATGTTAGTCATTGCTCATTTTGGGAGTTTTCCTAATGATTATAATAGGATAGTAGCAGGAAAATTGTCACAATAGCAGTGTCATTATGTAGTGTATTGTACATACTTCTCAACGTTAAAACCACTCTCTTGAAATCATTCCTAAAGTCTATCTTATATTTTAATATTTAGCAAGTTTCAAACCCCATAGAGAGTCTGATACTTTATTGTTGTTATAATTGACAGTTTATTATTGAGCTAGTATAGTAGTGGTACAATAAAGAAGGTAGGATAATGTAGAGAGATGTGTTGGAAGAACCCGAAATGAAAGGTTACAATAAATATAATTTACATTAGAAATTTATCAGTTTACAGTTTATCAATATTATATGATAGATTAAATATCATAAATTTGTATATATTTACAATTTAAAATCAATCAAATGATAACAATAATGACATATAAATGTAAAATTTCACTATCATTTCTAATGCTTAGATTCTCTATCAGTTGCCCATAAAATGTTATTGTAAAGTAGATAGAGTTCTAGTGAAAAAAGCAGTGGTATGAAATTGTTATACAGGTAGGTAATTACAATATAATAATTTCAAAATGAAGAGAGCTCTCATAGAAAATTAATTTTGATTGGCTACATATGTTTCTCTAGTACCACAATCAGTTATTAAACATACACACTCATATATATAATTCTGTCTAGTGATAAATCTAACATTTTTCTAAATAGAAAATGCTAGAAATATTCACTTATAAATAAATATTAAAAAAAAAAAACATGTTGATACTCTTATAGTGTTAGGTTTTCCAAAGAAAAACATTTATTTTTTGAATTTATAGACACAATGTATGTTAAATGCATGCAATGAAATAATATATTTAACAATAAAAATAATTTATTAACTTTTAAAGTTTATTTATTTTTAATAATAAATACATTGATAAGAAATAAAATCTTTGTAGAACATATATATCTTTTTTTCCCCCATGTGTCATAGCCTCAGCCGGGAAGCGAACTCGCTAACCCGGGACAACTGCTTATAAAGTGGCTGTCGCTGACCTATCAACCACCAATACTTGACACATATAAATATATCTTTAATAAATAAAATTGAAAAAATAAAACCATTCATGGCAACTGACTTTAAAATAAAAGCTAACACAAAATGTGGTTTAAATAGAAGAAATCATAAATTAATGGTCGCAAAAGATGTCTTAAGAAAGAAAAAAATTAGAAATCAAATGCAGGTCTAACTACAAATGCAAATCTATAATAAATTATTATTTTTTTTTTTTTAAAAAAAGCAAACACAGCAAGAAGTATTTGAGTATCAAGTGTTTTAAAATAAAACAATTCATCATAAATAAAAAAAGTTTGTGTTAAAAAAAAAACGATTTACAGATAAAATAAAATAGATATATGTAATAAAATATACACAAGTCAATGTATATATTGTTTAACCTTTTAACCGCTAATTATATTATTGGTTGTATGAGGTAAAAATCAAATCTTTTAATTGGCCAACTCACAAACTGAAGACAAAGCCTATTGTTAAAACATATTCGCCTATAATATTAAATTCAACTCAGATACATTTATAAAAAGTCTATTACTAATTTTTCAGGTTATGAAGAGAACGAAAGTTTTTTCAAAAATAAATTGCTATTTATTTATTCTAAAATATTCAATTTCGGCAACATAAAAGCTATAATGTAAACAAAAAGGTCGACTTTTACGTTATAGAAAAGTAAATATTTCTTTTTACTAAATCTTCAATATTTTTACTAAAATCTTCAATATTTTTCGAAAATAATTTTGTTTTTTTATTATTCTCTCTGAAAATAATTTGTAATTTCCATAAATATAATTTTATAATACTTTAAATCATATTCGAAATGAAAATCTCAGCATTTTTCTTTATTTTCTTTGATCAGGCGGTTTCTTTGTTATTTCCAGCCAATCAGAATGTCTTTTTCGGCTGAGAGCATGCTAAGAACCAATCACAACTCATGTTCTTTCTTTGTTTAGGTTTAAATGTGTTTTTTTTTTATTTTTTACTTGTAAAATAATTTGGAAGAGGGCACCATCTTACAGAACTTTTAAAAACCTATTCAATACCTCTCAAACGAATATTTTAGCATAAGAACTGGCAGAGTTAGAGTGACGTCAGATGTCGACGAGGAGCTTCGTAAGAGGTGGGAAAAGAATTAAATTTCTGTCATTACTACTAGATGGTGCTAGCTAAAATAGTATTTAATTGAGTTATGAGTAAAGGGCAGATAATAAGATGGGTGAGAAAGGTAATGCGGTATGCAAAAGATTTGGATAAAGAATTTATATCAGTATATTTGTGCAAAAGATGGGATGGTTGTGTTAAGAGGATTGTTGAGTGTTGTAGTAGTAAGGAATGGGATAAAAGAATAGATTTATTAATAAAGAATAGGGAGTTAGAGAGATGGAGAAAGAGTATGGAGAGTAAAAAGAGATTAAATATATATAGAAATAAACAGAATATTAGGTGTGAGTTAATATATGATAATAGTAAGGAAAGTAGTTTATTATTTAAGTCTCGAACGGGATCTTTACCTACAAGAGAATATACATCTAAATGGACAAAAATTGGTGATTTATTTCGTAAATTATGTAAGGAAGGAATAGAAAATATTAGGCATTTGTTAATTGAATATAAATGTTTGAAAACAGAAAGGATACATATAATGAAGTTATGGAAAAATAAATATGAAAAGAGTGATTATACAGAAAGTGAATTATTGGTTTTTATGCTGGGTTTGGGAAAAAATAAGGGGGATTTAGATATAAAGGTTATAGAGTTGACAAAAATTATGTTGTGGAAATGGGATGGAGCAGAATATGGCAAAATTTAGAGTGGGGAATGAAAAATAAAATGGCTAACAGGTTTATCTGGGCATAATTGCTGAGATATTCTTGACTTCATTTAAGGAGAAGCCACATTACATCACATCATATCACAGCTGGTATATCTTCATTTTCATTATATATTAAAATACTCGCTAGGGATTTTGTTGTCATGTAGTATATATTGAAGAGAAAGTATTAAGATATTTGGATCTAAGGTAATCCTTAGATAATTATGCCTGTGCCTGTGAATCATTTTATTTTAAGAACATTTCTTACGGAGTTGCATATGACCTCATACCTGTTTTGGATTGTTGTTATTATAATATCTATCGCCACCTACTATTTTCGTTTATTTACTATTATTTTGCACTTATTTTTATTTGATAAACCTATTCTCTGTCAATGATTGTATGTTTGGAATTTCATTCATTATCGGTTTTTATTTCAGTTTACATTTTTTTTATTTATCTATATGTTTTTTTCTTTAATATGGTGATGTTTTTGTTAAAAGAAATAATGTTATTTCTAAATATATTAGGTTTTAATTATATTTAATTATTGCAAAGAAATCATGAAAAAATGCGTACATTTTATTTTTTATGATCAATAGTTTCATTGATCATTGGTATGCTTTATACAACTGCAATTAATGGTTAGACTGTATCCTATAAAAGAACTAATTTAATTTATATTTTTACTTATAAAATTAGTAATTTAATATATGTATAGCATTGTTTAAATACTGATTATTATAAAAAATAGGTTAAACATAATAGGAAATTTCCAATAGCCTTTTTTCTTTTTTTTTTTTCTTTTTTATGAATATTTGTAATTTATATATTAATAATTCAAATCATTTATCGCAAGTGTAAAATTACAATCTAGGAGTAAATTCATAAAATAAATTTATCTTCCCTTCCTTTGAGATATAATCTTTTTTAGGTACTTGTGACTTTTGACCCATGTGGCCACCAGAGGCACTGGTCAGGGTCAACCACAGAAATACTTAGAGTAGGGGCCCCAAATGCAGCATTGCAAATTCCAGCCGAAAGGTGGCGCTGTTCACAATGTGTAAGCACAGGAACATTTCACCATGGTGGCGCTGGATGTAGTGCATAAGCCCATTTAACTTACATCGTCTGCTATCAGCATATACCAAGAACCTAGATGGCGCTGATTGCCGTAAACACATCTGGCTTATGTGTCGTCTGCTAACAGCGACTACTGAGATTCTAGCCCACTATGTGGCACTGTTTCTCCACGGTTACACACAGAAAATTTACAGACTGATAGAGGTTATGTACATATTACTTAAAATATGAATGGCATATAATGTACAGGTATGATTAATTAGGAAGCTACAACTATTTAAATATTGTTTCAAACTTAATAGTATCACATGCTATTTTACTGTTTTATAAATGGATGTATTCTTAAATTATTTTTTTTTTAAAAATTGATCTTTTTTTTTTTTAATTATTTACTCTATGTCAAAATGTTATATATAAGTCAAGTGGTGAAATTTGCTATCATGGCCGCTTGAATGGCATCATAGATTTACATATGAAAGTATGCTATAATTAGAAAGGTTTGATAAAATTATCGCGTAGAAATCCTCATAATTAATTATTCATAAAATATTTTATTAATCTATAAGTCAATTCTAAATTTAAAAATCAAACTTTTTTTTTAATTATTTACTCTAAAAGTGCTTTTTTTTTTTAAATTTAAAAAAAATGTTATTTTTACGACAATCGGTTTTTTTAATCGGTTTTTTTTTTAAAAAAAAACAACCTAATTTTTTGTCCCTTCTTTCAAAACTAGAGACATTTCAAAGAAAAAATTTAATATATTTAATTAATTCTTCAACCGCCTCTTATGAGGCATCTCGTTGACATCTGACGTCACTCTAACTCTGCTAGTTCTTATGCTAAAATATTCGTTTGACAGGTATTGATTAGGTTTTTAAAAGTTCTGTAAGATGGTGCCCTCTTCCGAATTATTTTACAAGTAAAAAATAAAAAAAAAACGCATTTTAAACTAAACAAAGAAAGAACCTTGTCAGTGATTCGCTGTCAGCCGACTCTCAGCTGAAAAAGACATTCTGATTGGCTGGAAAGAACAAAGAAACCGCCTGATCAAAGAAAATAAAGAAAAACGCTGAGATTTTCATATCGAATGCAATTTAAGTATTAAAAAAATATAATTTGAGAAATTAAACTAGTTTTTTAAAAAATATACCAAAAAAACAAAATTATTTTCGAAAAATATTGAAGATTTTAGTAAAAATATTTAAGATTTAGCAAAAAGAAATCTTTACTTTTCCAGAACGTAAAATTGAAAAAAAGCGTTTGCGTCAGCACTTTTTTGTTTAGACATTCGCTTTATATTTGCCGAAATTGAATATATTTTATAATAAATAAATAGCAATTTATTTTTGAAAGAACTTTCGTTCTCTTTCATAACCTGAAAAATTAGTAATATACTTTTTATAAACGTATCTGAGTTGAATTTAATATTATAGGCGAATATGTTTTAACAATAGGCTTTGTCTTCAGTTTGTGAGTTGGCCAATTAAAAGATTTGATTTTGACCTCATACAACCAATAATATAATTAGCGGTTTAAGGGTTAATAGGGGTTTTACTAATTAATAGCTATGGTCAATTAGTGAATTGGATTGATTTAATGAGACAGAAACTGATATATGATTAATTATATTTATTGACAATTTCATATATACTTGATATAACCCATTACTTGGCATTGGATAATGCACACAGGCATTTTATTTACTAAACAACATTACCCAAAATAAATTTGTGTCTTATTTAATTGCGCTAATTTTATGCTATATAATTAATCACTACATTCCACTTATTAGTTATGGCCTTTCATCATCAGTTCGAGTGGCTATTATATATGTAATCAAACCAAGTCTGGAGTGAAGTTTAATAATACATCCGATTATGATGAATTTATATATTAAATATGGGCATATAAAGCCTCACAGATAGCTTTAGATCAAACAGGTTTTCAAGAATGCTTCAGTTCATCATGAGAGTTAGCTATAAAATTTTTACTAATACGCTATGCACAAGTAAAATATAATAATAAAGTGGCTCTGCAGATGGATGAATAGATTTTAGGGTTTTCATGACCAACACCAGTTTACCCAATGACCGATCATCATGCTGCTAAAGGAAACCTTTATTTGGTTCATAAGAGGCTGGGGACTTATGTACTAATCTGGTCCTTAGCTCAGTCTTAGCTACAGCTCTACCCATAAGAGAGGAAAATGAGCCGGACTTACTGTGACTTCATCTTATATATATATATAAAAAAACAGCACAATGATAAAATATTGATAAATTTCACATCCACCAAGCCGAAGTATATTATAAATTAAATGCCATACATTAAATGAACACTAGTTTTGTCAGCTTGATTAAAAGAGCCAACTCTTCTGTAGCATGAGAAATACATATAAACTACTGATGGGAATATATATATACACACAAACTTTACTTTATCCCACTCAATCTCTTAGTTATGTATAATTAATAAACTTTTAAAGGGGGAAAGTATATTTAAGGGACTTACGAATACTTTAATAAAAAAAATATACTTATGATTACACTCCAGGCTAGTTTAATCTTTAGTAACATAATAATTAAAGGTTGAAAGTTTAGATTTATAAGCCACATTTCGTATTTACATTAATTATTTACTAAATGACAAAATAATAACGAGCACAGCAAGGGTCACCATTATTTATTAATTAGGGATTCGAAAGAGAGTGCTAAATGACGCTATAATTAATACAATACGAAAATTTTAAATAATATCTTCAAAAAGTATATATTTCATAACTAAATGTGTGCCATTTTGAGACAGGCATAATTAATAATAACTAAAATAAGCAAGAGAGAAATAAATATAACGCAGTGATTAAGTTATATAACAAAACAAGAGGTTAATAAAGGAAATTAATAAAAGTATGTCATTTATAGAATTGAAATATTATTGATAAGACAATTTAGAAAGAGTTTACCATATAGTTAGCTAACCTGATTTTGAAGCAATAATGATTATTTTGAATTTTACACAGAGCTCTGTGATTTTAATAATTTTAAAACAGATACTCGAGCTGGAACGAAGGTGAGTTCTTTGGCGGCTTATGGCATCTTCTCTTTAGTTGGGAGACGATTTAAGATGGTATTTCTATAGCATGAATTGGGGTAGTTGAATTTGAATTTGCCTCAGGACCAATTGACTTTTAATTAAACAAAATCATATAATCTAATTTCTACTACTGATAAAGTCTCCGAGTTCTTATTTTTAATTTACTTAAAAAATTATTAAAATATATAAATTATATAATTTTGATTCCGATTTCATTAATTAAATTTCTTTTTAGGTGTTATAAAATGTTATGGCTTAGCAGATAGTAATGGTATTCTGATTTAATGATAAAATCTTTTATTGAATCAAATTCAATCAGTAAACTAGATGTTACTTTTACTCCAGGTGCGATCAGTAATTGATTTCTTGTTTACACAAAATTCCCATTTTTAATTATAAACCGATGACTTTTATTTTAACTAGATATAAATAACTTTTAACATATTTTTTTTTATATTGGTTATTTTAAAAAAAGCAAATTTGACAGATCTTATAAAAAAATACTTTAGTTTCAGTTATATCTATTAAACATTAAATCAGAAAACCGTAAATATATTATAAAGAAAACATTTTACATTATTTTTATTTAATCTTAAATATTATATGTACAAATCATTATGCCATAATGTCATGGTTTAAATTATCCATCCACATATGAATATAATACAAATATAAAATGTAAATTATCCATCCACATACACATATAATACAAATATAAAATTTAGAATTGACTTAGTCAATTCTAAATTTTATATTTGTATTATATTCGTAGGTGGATGGATAATTTAAACCATGAAATTATGGCATAATGATTTGTTAGTCAATTCTAAATTTTATATTTGTATTATATTCCTATGTGGATGGATAATTTAAACCATGAAATTATGGCATAATGATTTGTACATATAATATTTAAGATTAAATAAAAATAATGTAAATTTTTTTTTAATAATATATTTACGATTTTCTGATTTAATGTTTAATAGATATAACTGAAACTAAAGTATTATTTTATAAGATCTGTCAAATTTGCTTTTTTTTAAATAACCAATATAAAGAAAATATGTTAAAAGTTATTTATATCTAGTTAAAATAAAAGTCATCGGTTTATAATTAAAAATGGGAATTTTGTGTAAACAAGAAATCATTTAATGGCCGCATCTGGGGTAAAAGTAACATCTAGTTTACTGATTGAATTTGTTTCAACAAAAGATTTTATCATTAAATCCGAATACCGTTACTATCTGCTAAGCCATAACATTTTATAATACCTAAAAAGAAATTTAATTAATGAAATCGGAATCAAAATTATATAATTTAATAATTTTTTAAAGTAAATTAAAGAAACACCTCGGAGACTTTATCAGTAGTAGAAATTAGATTATATGATTTTGTTTAATTAAAAGTCGATTGGTTGTGAGGCAAATTCAAATTCAACTACCCCAACTCCAGCTATAGGAATACCATCTTAAACCATCTCCCAACTAAAGAGAAGATGCCATAAGCCACCAAAGAACTCACCTTCATTCCAGCTCGAGTATCTAATTTAAAAATTATTAAAATCACAGAGCTCTGTGTAAAATTCAAAATAATCATTATTGCTTCAAAATCAGGTTAGCTAACTATATTGTAAACTCTTTCTAAATTGTATTATCAATAATATTCCAATTCTATAAATAACATACTTTTGTTAATTTCCTTTATTAACTTCTTGTTTTGCTATATAACTTAATCACTGCAGTTATATTTATTTCTCTCTTGCTTATGCCTGTCTTGAAATGGCACACATTTAGTTATGAAATATATACTTTTTGAAGATATTATTTAAAATATTTGTATTTTATTAATTATAGCGTCATTTAGTGCTCCATTTCGAACCCCTAATTTATAAATAATGGTGACCCTTTGTGCTCGTTATTATTTTGTCATTTAGTAAATAATTAATGTAAATATAAAATGTGGCTTATAAATCCAAACTTTCAGCCTTTAATTATTATGTTACTAAAGATTAAACTAGCGGGAGTGTAATCATAAGTATATTTTTCTTATTAAAGTATTCGTAAGTCCCTTAAATATACTTTCCCCCTTTAAAAGTTTATTAATTATACATAACTAAGAGATTGAGCAGAATAAAGTAAAGTTTGTATATATATATATATATATTCCCATCAGTAGTTTATATGTATTTCTCATGCTACAAAAGAGTTGGCTCTTTTAACCTTTTAACCGCTAATTATATTATTGGTTGTGTCAGCTAAAAATCAAAGTTTTTAATTGGCCAGCTCACAAACTGAAGACAAGTCAATTGTCAAAATATTTTCACCTTTAATATCATATTGACTTTATATTCGTTTATAAAAAGTATATTAATACATTTTCAGGTTATAAAAGTGAATGAAAGATCTTTCAAAAATAAATTGCTATTTATTTATTATAAAATATTCAATTTTGGCAACATAAAAGCTATCATATAAACAAAGAGTTTGTGACGTAAATGTCTTTTACGTTATAGAAAAGTAAATATTTCTTTTTGCTAAATCTTAAATATTTTTACTAAAATTTTCAATATTTTTCGAAAATAATTTTGTTTTTTTAGTATTCTCTCTGAAAATGATTTGTAATTACTCAATATATACTTAATATTCTTTAAAATTATATTCGAAATGAAAACCTCAGCGTTTTTCTTTATTTTCTTTGATCAGGTGGTTTCTTTGTTCTTTCCAGCCAATCAGAATGTCTTTTTTGGCTGAGAGCTGGCTGATAGCCAATCACCGACCAGGTTCTTTCTTTGTTTAGGTTTAAATGCCGTTTTTTGATTTTTTACTTGTAAAATAATTCGGAAGAGGGCACCATCTTACAGAACTTTTAAAAACCTAATCAATAACTGTCAAACAAATATTCTACCATTAAAACTAACGAAATTAGAGTGATGTAAGCTGTCAACAAGAGACCTCGTAAGAGGCGGGAAAAGGGTTAATCAAGCTGACAAAACTAGTGTTCATTTAATGTATGGTATTTAATTTATAATATACTTCGGCTTGGCGGATGTGAAATTTATCAATATTTTATTGTTGTGCTGTTTTTATATATATATAAGATGGAGCCACGGTAAGTCCAGCTCATTTTCCTCTCTTATGGGTAGTGCTGTAGCTAAGACTGAGCTAAGGGCTAGATTAGTACGTAAGTCCCCGGCCTCTTATGAACCAAATAAAGGTTTCGTTTTAGCAGCACGATGATCAGTCATTGGGTAAACCAGTGTTGGTCATGAAAACCCTAAAATCTATTCATCCATCCACAGACCATTATTATATTTTACTTGTGCGTAGCGTATTAGTAAAATCTTTATAGCCAACTCTCATGTTGAACTGAAACATTCTTAAAAACCTGTTCGATCTAAAGCTATCTGTGAGGCTTTATATGCCCATATTTAATATATAAATTTATCATAATCAGATGTATTATTAAACTTCACTCCAGACTTGGTTTGATTACATGTAAAATAGCCACTCGAACTGATGATGAAAAGGCATAACTAATAAATGGAATGTAGTGATTTATTATATAGCATAAATTAGCGCAATTAAATAATAGCCACAAATTTATTTTGCTAAATGGCCTAGAGTAATGTTGTTTAGTAAATAAAATACCTGTGTGCATTATCCAATGCTAAGTAATGGGTTATATCAAGTATATATGAAATTGTCAATAAATATAATTCATCACATATCAGTTTCTGTCTCATTAAATCAATCCAATTCCTTAATTGACCATAGCTATTCATTAGTAAAGCCCCTATTAATTAAATGTATTAGATTTTATCTTTGGAATGTCTAGTTTTGAAAGAAGGGTGAAAAAATTAGGTTTTTTTTTTTTTTTAAAAAAAAACCGATTGTCATATTAATTTAAAAAAAAAAACACTTTTAGAGTAAATAATTAAAAAAAAAAAAGATCGATTTTTAAATTTAGAATTGACTTATAGATTAATAAAATATTTTATGAATAATTATGAGGATTTCTACGCGATAATTTTGTCAAACCTGTCTAATTATAGCGTACTTTCCTTAATAAATCTATGATGCAATTCAAGTGGCCATGATAGCAAATTTCACCGCTCGACTTATATATAACATTTTGACATAGAGTAAATAATTAAAAAAAAAAGATCGATTTTTTAAAAAAAAAAAAATTTAAAAATGCATCCATTTATAAAACTATGAAATAGCATGTGATACTATTAAGTTTGAAAGAATATTTAAATAGTTGTAGTTTCTTAATTAATCACATGTGTACATTATAAGCCATTCATATTTTAAGTAGTATGTACATAAACTCTATCAATGCGTAGTTTTTCCTTGTGTAATCATGGAAAAACAGCGCCACATAGTGGGCTAGAATCTTGGTAGTCGCTGTTAGCAGATGACACAATCTATATGTGTTTATGGCAATCAGCGCCACCTAGGTTCTTGGTATCTGCTGGTAGCAGATGATTTAATCTAAATGGGCTTATGCACTGTGACCAGTGCCAACAAGCAGGCAGCTTCCTGCCAGCCAGCTGGTGGAATGTTCCTGTGATTACGCAATGTGAACAGTGCCACCTTTTGGCTGGAATTTGCAATGCTGCATTTGGGGCCCCTATCCTAAGTATTTCTGTGGTTGATCCTGACCAGCACCTCTGGTGGCCACATGGGTCAAAAGTCACAAGTACCTTTTGTATTACTATTTTTACCCACTCCTTTATTTCAAATTCACTTTACATCCTAGGAGTTTTGTTTCAACATTTTTTTTTAAATGTTCTTTCAGACTTGTCAATTATTTATATACGTAATCTCTTATGATATAACAAAATTCTAAAAACAAAATAATTAATCAGCCCAATTTTTCTCCTAATAATAGTACAAGAATGTAATTACTGAATGATAGGAAAGACTGAAATCATATAATATAAAGTAATAATAAAGCTTAATTAATAGATAAAAAGACAAATAGTTCTGTAATTTCTAATATCCTCTTTATCACCTTTTTTAAATATTAATATTAATACTGCATTCTTCCAATCATCTGGTGCATCTTTATCATTTAGACATTTGGTATATAACTTTGCTAAAAAAAATTATATTTGTTCACCTTTTTTTAATATATCAATAATAATTCCATCATTATCTGAAACATTTTCTTTCTTCATAAATTTAATTTCATGTCTCACTTCTTCATTTAAAATTCTGGGCAATTTGGAAGATATATTAGATATAGGAGGTACTTGTTCTTTATTACTATATAATTATTAATAGAAGTCTTCCAGCCATTTCAGGATGTCATCTCTCTTTTTAGTAATAATTACATTTTTTTTCTTATTGCAGGTATAAATTTTCTACCAATAACAAAATATTATTTTACACTTTCGATACTTTTATTTTCTTCTATAGGTTTTTTTGCTTGTTCACAGTTATACTTTCTTATATCATGTTCAACTCTTTTCCGCACTATTTTACAAATTTCGAGATTTCCAATCTTTTTTAATGCATCATTTTTGTATATTTTCATATTCCTTCTATTCTTCATAAATTTTCTAGACTCAGTAGAAATTTTATTGGTCAATTGATACTTCTTTCTACCAGCTAGCTTTGTTGCAGTTTTTAAAAGTGTATCAGTTATTTTCTTATTAATTTTATTCAAATCTGAATTATATTCAAAATCTACTAACACTTGAAACCAATTTGTAAGTTCTAATTTAAACTCATTAGAATGTTTCTGAAGATCAAGAATATCAATTGTAAATATTGTTTTCCTTAATAATTTTTGTCTCTCTAATTTTGCATTAACACAAATCTTACATCTTACTAATCGATGATCACTTCCTGTGTTAAATTTATTAAGAACATTATAATCTTGAAATATGTATTTTCTGTTAGTCAAAATATAATCCAATTCTATTGCATCTTTATTTGGATGCTTCCATGTTCATTTCCTTGTAACATTTTTTTCAAAAAAAAATGTAATATAAAGTTTTTCTTTTTTCTGCAAACTCCACAAGTCTACGTCCTCTCTCATTTCTATTATCATAACCAAAATGACCTACAGTACTTTCATCTTTCAGTTATTTACCAATTCTCATATTAAAGTCTCCCATAACAATTTTAAAATGTTACTCTGATCAAAAGCCTTTTGTATGTTCATATAAACATCTTTTATTACTTCATCACTATGAGAACTTATTGAGACATAAAACTGAATTATCTGCATTTGGTATCTGCTATTAAGATGTATAACTAATCTTGCCACTCAGTCCGATAATACCATAAATGTCCACAATGTTGTTCTTCCACTTTTCATTTATAATGAATTCTACTCCACTTGTAGTTCCAATATTTGTGCCTTTATAGTAGAGTACATGTCCACTTTTTTAAATCAATTGTCTCTTCACCTTTTCTTCTAACTTCACAAAGTCCAATAATGTCCCATTTAATATAAGACAGCTCTTCTAATTCTTGCAATCTTTCTTCACTTGAAAGTGATATGCAGTTGTAAGTACCTAAATAAAAAGTCATCATCAAATGGCAGCCTGGGTCCTCAAGCAGGGTATTCTTAGCAACCTTCACCTTCGGCCACCAACCACTGCATTAGTTGGGACTTTACAGCCTCCTGGGAATAAGGGTCATGATTTATTTTGTCTGTCATGATTATATATATCTACTAGAAAATATTTATCATTTACACATACATTCATTCTGCCTTATAAGGTAACTAAGGAGAAAGACCAAGATGTTTCTTGATCTTAAACTCAGAGGTAATAAGCCAATAAACTTACCACACTGTCTAATGCATGTAGGTGATCATCCCCATACATGTTTGTATACTATATGAATAATCACATAATAATAACAGCTGCAACAATAGTAATGTATGGAGTAGACATTAGAAATTTTCCCTGCTTGGTTCCTTTAAAACCTCCAAGAGGAATCAACGGGTCTTCTTTCAGTTAATAGCAAACTTCGTTTTTCATCAGTTTTATACAATTTTTTTACCAAGATAATTACAACTTGTCTACAGAGAACATTGAATTTCTACCAACCAAAAGAACAAGCTGTATTTGAAAGTAGGTTTAGTACAATAGATCATATCCAGGTATTGAGAGAAGTTATAGAAAGGACAAATGAATATGAGTTTCCATTATGCTTTGGATTTGTAGATTATGGAAAGACATTTGATTCTATAAACATTGTGTCAGTGATTAAAGCATTGGATCATCAAGGTGTAGATCCAGGATGTCATATTTTGAAAAATATTTATAAAAATGCAACAGCAACAATTAGATTACATAATTGTACTAGGAAAGTTAACATTGAGAAGGGTTTAAAACAGAGTGACTCCATATCTCCAAAACTTTTTACAGCAGTGCTGCAAGAAGAATTTTGTGGATTAAAATGGGGAGGTAAGGAGTGAAAGTAAATGATTATTTAAGTCATTTACATTTTACAGATGATATATTTCTTTTTTCAAATAATGCTTTAGAGCTGCAGGAAATGTTGCAGGAGTTATAAGGTGTAAGTAGGAAAATAGAACTAAAGATAAATGTTAAACAAAGTAAAGTAATGTTCAGTGGATTTTCTCAAAATATGAGAATAAAGATTGATTATGATCAGTTAGAAAAAGTTAACAGCTACAGATATCTTGGTCAGGTTATTCATACACATGGAAGTATAATGGATGAAATTAATCATAAATTAAACTTTGTTGGAGTGCTTTTGGTAGAAATAACTTGATACTAAAAGGAAATATTCCTATGTGTTTGAAAAGGAAGGTTTTTAATAAATGTGTTTTACCATTTCTTACTTATCAATCTGAGACTTGGACACTTAATAGAAGAGCAATACAGAGACTTCATACCACTCTAAGAAGTATGGAGAGATGCATGTTGGGAGTAACAACAAGAGATCAAAAATGCAATATATGAATAAGAAAACAAACAGGTGTTACTGACCTCATTGAAAAAATTAAAAGACTGAAGTGGAGTTGGATGGCACATATTGCTAGAAGAGATAATAATAGATGGACAATAGAAATTTTAAACTGGATCAGAAGATATTGTTAAAGACTCAGAAAGTGACCACATGTGAGATGGATGAATGAAATAAGAAAGCATGCAAGACTGATGTGGAGAAGAGAAGCTAAACATCAGAGAAGATGGATTGAATGTGGAGAGACTTTATCCTGCAATGAATTGATAATTGTTGATGATGAATTAATAGATAATTATAACCATCTTATTCAGAAAACCCCATTTATTTGTATGTATCAGAATATATCTATAAGTAAAATACTTGTGATTCATATTATTTTTAGAGATTTACAAATATCTGGAATTTTATACTTCATTGAATAATAATATTTATATGAGAATTTTCAAAAAATATATAATCTAATATTGTATTTCCTTTAAATAAAGTAATTAAATTGTTTAAATTTGAAAGAATTGTTTTTTATGGTTTTGCTAATAAAATTAGTAATTTAAAATAAAAAAAAATATTGAATTAATTAAATAAAGATTTTTATAAACAAAGAAAGATTATAAAAGAGGAAAAAAAACATTTATTTGAAAATGTTTGATAGAAGTAGATATTCAAATTAGTCATAATTACGTCAGTAGTAACATATTGTATTTAGCAAAAATCAAGTAAAAAAATACATACACGCATTTACATGATGATGGATAGCAAAATCACAATAGACAGAAAAATCAAAAAATTTCCCAAATGTCTCTCCGAATTTTAAATCTCGCGGTTAAAAAAAAAAAAAATTGACTCTCTGATGGATTAATCACGCCAGTCACTTCGTTGCCATGACAACGTTGTCATACAACGATCGTCGATGCCCACCGGAAGGGAAACCGGTGGGTCAAATACGTCATCAGGCAAATTATCCGTAAGTACCTATTTCTTATTTTTAATTTTTTATTTATTCATTAAAAATATATAAATAGTCTTATTAGAGTGTTTGCTATTTTATGTTTTTTTTTAAAAATTCATTAAAATATATTGATTAAAAGTTTAAATAAGTGTTTCATGATCTTAATGTAAAAAATAAATTCAGTACACAAATTAATCATCAATTACTATAATGTGAATATAACTGAAAATTCAAAACTAAAAGAAAAAAAAATATAAAGCATTATTAATAGTTAATGTGTATTTTATAATCTTCAGAAAAATTGCAATGAATTTTAAAATAAACTCTAAACAAATATTCGAAGGTGTTTTTATTCAAATGGTTTCATCTTCATTTTATATTATGCATTTTTCTGTAAAATAAATAAATAATATACATTATTTTTAAAATTCTGTAGGCTAAATTCATTTTAATTTATATACTTGTATTTAAATTTATTAATAGTAACAATACATCTTTTCTATCTGGTAAATGTATAAAGTATATTTATGTATGATAGAAAAAAATATCTATTTTTTTAAGAAAATAAGAATTTGTTGAATGCAGTAATTTAAATTAAATTAAATATCTATTTTTTTTATTTTATTAAGTATTATCTCAAATTATACCTATTGATTTGCATTCTTCATTTTCAAATAATCCATCTGATAATTAGCAAACCCCTGAGAAACAAAACAATAGTAAACATTTTTGTCCAAATACTAAGATAGAAATCAAATATCTCACATATTTTCAGGTATGTATTGATAACTGCCATCTACATTTTTTTTTTATAATTCAAATCTTGTTGTAATAACACATGCTTTAACAAATCAAATGATTTGATCATGAAATCGTTATTGGCTTGGTTTCTATGCAAGCATAGAAGAGAATAAAAAAAAGGTTTATAACAAGTTGCAAATTCCTTTCTCTCTCCATAATATATATATATATAAAAATTAAGTTTAATGTCTGTATTCTTTCCAAAATATATGTAATAATCAAATCAAATATATATTAATATACAATTAAATTCACATAAATTATAGTTATGTTATTAGAAGTACTTTGGGCTATACATCTTGTAGTCTTTATCAACTATATAACATTGAATAATCAAAACAAGACTTCCTTTCACAATATTCATAGTTCAATTTATATAGTTCTCTCACAATTTGCCGATTTATTAACATTTGACTATTTCTTGAATTCAGCACAGCCTCTTTTATTTTACAGTTTTTGTGGCAACATTCAACTGGTATTTTTTATATTTTTATAATCAAATTTAAGTCCATATTGACAAGATTTATTATGATCAAATACAACAGATGATGAAGGTTTATTTACATCTTTTTCTGATTGTTTCTCTTTTTGAATTCTATTATATAAAAGCATATGCACTTTTATTCTCATCTCCAATATATATTTATATTCACTGATATATGGTAAGCAAGGATTTACATATCAGTTTGTATATAATACAATTTTGATTAAAATTTGATTTTGAATCTATTTGTATTACTTTGAGGAAAAAAAAAACAATATGACATAAACCATTATAAATTCTCCTAATAAACTTAACATGCTCATCCAATATATATGGCATTGGAATCTATTTAATTTTGATATTATTCTTATTTTTAGTTTTATTAAGCATTTGCATACTTAAATTGATCTAGAAATTGACTGTCATTAGATTAAATGATCAGTGTTTGTTAAGAGGAATGCAATTGGCTCATATTTATGGAGCTCGTAGAGATAATTATGTGCCATGTTTCTTTTTTTGTGTGTGTGTTTTATGATTATTTTCTAGGAAAATAATTTTAGTATCAGATTTGTTTCATACAAAATAAATTAAAATATATTGTATGATTGCAATGGGTACTGACAGTTTGGTAGGTTTGGAAAAATAGCTATATCTTTAAAAAAATAAATTTAGGTTATTTTCTAGCATATAATTTTGATATTATAGGTAATAGGTGTTCAAACTCAGTAGACAGAAACTTATACAGATACATTAGATAGTTTGAACTCATTTGGAGATTAATTAAATATAAAATGGTACAATAAGTTATTTAAAAGATAATATTAATTTTTATTTATTATATTTAAAAATTACTACAGAAATAGAATAGCTTAATTATAACTTACTAAGTAATTATTTTTGTATAAAATATTACTTAAAGATAGTTAATTTAATACTAGTTTAAAATGTGCTTTCAAAAAGTTAGAGAAAGGAAATTTAAATTTTAGTTTGTTAACAAAAATTTGATATATTATAAAAAAACCCTATTTACCTCTCACTAGACAGGTCTGTACTACCGAATATGTATAAGGTGTATTAATATACGTGCCTGTGTATTTTTATTTAATTAAATTGATTCGACCTAAAATATTATTATTCAAACTTATGGGTTATTCTCGCAACTGTAATATATCCCCAACGCGTATTTATGGTCATCTGAAGGACACCAAGCGCCAAACCTATACGAATATAAGAATTACGCAAAGTGGATATATTACCAACAAGAATACTATTTACGTAATGTGAGAGAGGTTTTGACCATTAGCTAGCTCAGTCTCATGGTCAGGTGACATCACAGCCATGAGTAGCTACGAATGAGGTAAAGAGTTCTCTTTTATTTTATTTTTAAACATAAAAATACATATAATAATCATAAACCAAATAAATAGATTTATAAATAATTAAACTAAGTCAATACTCTACTTTCTTGATATATTTATTTAATATTATAGAAAAAACAATATTTAGCACTCTGTCATTTTAAATCACAATCATAAATCATTATTTTAATAGACCTCTCATACATATCTTAAGTAGCGAAGATCGATACTACGAAAAGTTTGTATCATGTGACTTTCAACACTCGTTACTTTCTTACATCCGTAATGGAACGAAGCTTTAAAGAAATCTTGCATTTGCAAGTCACCTTCACTGATTATTGAAAATACAAAATTTCCTTTTTATAATTCCTGCTGGGGTCACTTTATCATTCTTCTTAAATCATAAATAGGGCTGTGTTTTAAACCTTACAAAGTGTTTAGTTGAGTTTGACCACCTATTTATTTCTATGTTCTCCAATCACAGAGTTAATGAATCATGTCTCTCCCTCTTGATTTGTTTTACATAACACTTCCATTGGCTGGAATATTTTAAAGAAGAAATTATAACATAAAATTTTGTCTGTTCTTATCATTACGATCAATGGATCTTTCATATACGTCTATCCGGTTGCAGTGAAAATAGCCTGTGACACTATTAATAAAGCATTGTGTGAATTCTTTCAGTGGCAATAATAACAATTTCTGTTATCTTTCATTCACTATAAATAAAACCACTTAGTATTGTTTTCTTTTGTGACATACGTATGTACATCTGATCGTTATATATGTAAAAATTCCTTTTCATGTTCTCTTCTCTTCCTGACCACTGGGCATACATTAAGATTAAATTCTAGTGAGGTTTGGGGAGTAAGTCGCTTAGTAGCAATCTAGAGGCATAGGTGAGGTTCGAACCCCCTCTATCTGCATCTCTAGGTTAGGTTAAAGCAGCTCTACTTTTCTTACCGTTACAATATATATATATATATATTTATTTGATGGGAAAAAAGTATATATATATATTATAATGGAAGTTTTTGAACACTTCAAATATAATTGAAGATTAGATGAACAAAAATAAAAATTTATGATTAATATATATTCATAAACAGAACGGATTGAATTCTAATGTATAAAATAGTATTAACTAAATAACTGTAAGAAAGATGATTAATCTAGCATTGATATTTAAACTGACAGTTAAAGTAATTACCATAATTCCAAAAGTAATTTAAATTGTTTCTCTAGTTTCAATAATAAAAAGACAAACGCTAATATGCCAAATCAAATAGAAAATTTACTTTTGTAAAAATTATTAATGCCATCAACATCATTTAAAAAATATTATCATTATCCTTTATGTCGCTCAGTGAATTTCATGACTTCTCTGGGTTGTATATTTTAATAACATAGCATATATTAATAGCATAATGTTTGAAGTGAATTCGATAAGCAAATGCAAAGTAAATGGATGAATAATAAAAGTAAGTTAACAATTTACTAACAATAGATATAAAAACTTGGTGCTTATGTATTTGCAACTATTATTAAGTAATTTTTTTTTTCACATCTACTCATTTTAAAAAGTTTATTAAAAATATTAAATCAAAAAAGTCTTTCAATCCAAGCTGCTCATCAGAGCAGGTAAGCTTTATTTTTGTGTTATAATATATTATTTACAAAAATGAGTCATAGCTATAATCTCCTAGAAAGGGAAAATATCAGGTCAACCCGGCTAACAGCACAGTGATAGTAACATAAAGCAATCTGTTTCCATGCCTAACATAATTCCATGCCTAACATAAGCCCTAATGAAAAAAATAATAATATAAGCTGTCAAAATTACTCTGAATCGGGTGATACAAAGCAGGAAGGTTTTGGCTTTTTTAATAAAAAAGCAAAAGCATTCAGCAATCAAAAGAAACTCTTGTGAATCCAAACAAAAATAACATGACCGCAACTTCTAAAATGCAAAATGTTGTTACGGTAAATTTGACCATAAACCTTAAAAAATCAGAAATTCCCACTAATATCACACAAGACCTATCTAAACCTATCAATGCACCTGAAAACCCAAATACTAAACACCCAAAACAATGTCATATGTCCAAAAATAGCCCAAATCTAGCAGAAAATCTTTTTGGAGATTTCAGCATGACAAGTTTTGAAAAGTTTTTAAATGAAGGTGGCGTATCACCGGTAACGGCTATAGATCTCTGTAACAATCCTTTAGATGAACCAAAAGTCACTTTACAAACAAAATTAAAAGCTCATAAAGGAGAAATAAGTAAAAATACTCAGCCTCACCCACAATCTGATGATTTTATACCCGTAAAACAAAATTGAAGTGGAAAATTCGATTTGATACCCAATAGCAAAATACACAATTCGTATATCAATCCAATAATAAATTTAGGAAAACCGCTAGTATCACCGACTGAAATAAACTTTATTGAAACAGATTTTCCATGCATTAACACCAATTTTCAAACCAATAATGCACTCTCTGACCACAATCTAGCAGCTAATCATACTATAGGTTTTCAACCTTCAACATCAAATACAAATGTCAATTCCAACCCAACAAAAAACTGAAGCTATGCTACGGTATTGGGAAACAATAAATCTAAAGCCCATATCCAAGAAGCAACTGAACCAGATATTCAACACAAAGTCATGGACTTCATTGATGATGATAACCTTATCTCAATCAATGATGAGATCAACACAGAACCATACCAACTTTCCCAATCCTATATGAATAATTATGAAGCCATAAGCCAAAAATTTAATTCTATAATTCCTTCAGTGTTATTTAACTCCTTCCTCAACTACCACAGTGATAACACATTGATTCTAACCACCACTAATGACCTCCATCAGTTATTCACCTTTCCAACAGATGATCTCTTTCTGCTTCTTAAAAGTCTTCAGTTAACAGAATCTATTCACAGGGTCTATCACCACCCTAACAGACGCTACTTCATTATTGAGTTTCAGAATCTACTGCAGAAAGAATTCTTTAAAAGACAACGACTATTCTTAAAAGACCGATATCTCTTCAAAATAGATATGAATAAACCAAGAACAGCCTATGGAATAGCACGTAACTACGATTTTAATTTCACTGATGCTGATCTACAGAGGCTGCTTGCTAAATATGGTGTGTTAACTGGTTTCAAGTACCTCACACAGAGAAGAGTAGATATTGAGCTTCCATCCAAAAGCATTGCCTTCTCTCTCAAGCTCAATCAAGTCATCACTCCATTGGATATTCCTATAACTCTGGAAGAGAAAAAATGTCCAATTTACATAGCTATTCGAGGTGTACAACCTCAGTGTTTCCACTGTGGAGACCGATCACATCTGGTAAGGTCATGCCCAAACAGAATTTGTGATGTCTGCAACAGTAGGAAAAGCAAAAAATCATAGATGCATAAAAAATATGCAAAACTTAATTTAGCTATCACATTCTTCACCCACTAACACAGAGGATCACATAAAAGGGCAGATACAAGACTCCAACACTGACTTACTGTTGGAAAACAATCTAGAAATGGACCATCACACTTCAACCAACTCATCTAATGATTACACACTGGTCAGACAACTCCAGCCTCCCATACTACAACACAAGACACAAAAACGCACCAGCCCTCATATGAACCCAAAACAACAAACATCAGCTATCAACATGACACTCCAGAAGATGCAAAAAGCATTCAAAACTCACTCAAAAGAAGATCATCCAACACAAGCTCCCAACACTGAACCATTATCAACAAAACAAACTCTTCCAGTCACGAAGTCTCAACAAGAACATCCCATTCCAAACAACAAAAAAAAACCCAAGACTCATCCAGCTTGCAGCCAGAAGACATTAACTCATCTACGGCTGACTCAGACAATGATGACAAAAACAACAAACAAGCAGCAAGCCATGCTACTAACTTGAGAAAAAAGAGATAAAAAAGAACTAAACTAGCTCAATCACTCAGCACACAAGAAAGCAGCTCTTCCCAAAACACAGCTTTTGAAAATGATCACGATGAAGATAAACACAATTCCAACCCCTACTTAAGCTCCAAAATACATGTTCCAATACAACTGATAATGGTGTCACATGACCCTGACAAACCACTTAGTGAAATTCAGAAATTTTATGTCAATAATCTCCCCTATGTGATGTACTAATCACAGCTTAGTAAATATAACCTACAAATCTCTGAAACAACTCAACATGCTTATTAAATTGGCCAGAATAAATATAAGAGGTTTTAACTCTCTGGGCTATGTCTTTGCACTTAAAAGATGGCTAGCCAAACAGACCTCCACACAGTCTGTCTTTCCAAAACTAAATTACATATAAACTCAAATTACCAAATAACTCAACTGATGCAATATATATGGTCTATTTCTATGTACCTTCAAACACAGCATCCTCTGGAGTTGCTTTTATAATCAATAAGAACCTGACCTACATCTCTTTCAGAACATTACACCTTAGCAATGATCTATTAGTCATTAAGTTCACTTTTGGAAATATGGCAATAAGTATCATTTACTTGTATATCAGAAATGATGATTACTCAGCACAAGTAGTAATCAATAAAATCAATTCTCTTCTCTCTTCAGATGCCTCCCCTATTGTTTTTTTTGGTGACTTCAACATGAGTTACGATAACTTCAACAAAAAACATCTTCACTTAATTAATAGAGTCCTGTTGTGTGGAGAGGGGTTTTTCTCTCCTGGATCATTCTCCTTCTATACACTGCAAAAGAAATCCCTAATTGACCTTCTCTATTATTCACGTGAACTTCACTTTGACATATGTGCCAAGATTCATTTGGTTCCCTTCACTGATCATTTAGCTCTTCTAATTTCACTTCATATAGATCCCACCACTGCAGTTCATATAGATTATACACCTACCATTAGACTACTCAACAAAGCAGCAACTCCAGAACTCATCTTCTCTGAAGCATATATCTTGTTCCAAAAAATCAAAATTCTTACTTTGCCTCCACTACAGGCTTGGTCTTCTTTCACCAGTATATTGAGCTCACTCATAGACTCATACACAAAAAAAACCAAAGGTCCAAATCAACTATTAAAGGATTTGGATGCCATAAACAACAGGTTAAAATCTCTACACCATATTGACATTCATCCCCAAGATATTTTGGAGCTAAAAACTCAATACCATAGCAAGCAAAAGGTCCTCGCACATTACATTGCTACTAAAAGGTCCAAAATCTTCTTGGCCAACCAGCATAGCTGGACCCACAGCTACATTCACTGGGCAATTGGTTCAGTGGCCAGACTCACACCTACTTCATTATCAGTAGATCAGGGTTGCCTCAGTGGCCCAGCAATGCTTGCAAAGATTCATGAACACTTTCAGGCCAGGCTACAGAATTATAAATTTGAAATTGGAAACATTTGGGAATCACTTGGAAGATGGGGTCACTCATGATATCAGTGAAAATCAGATAATCCAAAAGCTCATGGCCTATCCAGAGAGTGTTCATCCAGGACTCCATGGAATCCCAAGATTTGTACTTGTCCACCTGAGACATTTCACAGTCCCCATTGTACTGCAGATGATAGATGTTCTGGCAGGAGAGTTTCAAAACATTCCAGACCTGTACCCAGTGGCCCTTGTTCCTTTCCTAAAAAAGCCCATCAATCTCTCTACCCTATCCAACATAAGACCCATTTCCATGATTCCCCTCCTAATTAAGATCATTGAGGCCATAGTCAAGAACAAAATCCAAGATCAACTCTATACACATATCATGCCATATCAATTTGCATGTAAGGGCTCTTCCACCACGGATGCTGTGTAGCATTTTCTTCTTCTGGTAGAACACCTCAGACTGCACAAAAAATCCAAGTCTATAGTTATTCAACTTGACTTTGCCTCGGCTTTTGACTCTGTTATACCTACTGTCCTACTCCAGACTCTCCTTGATTATCAATTCCCTGGCATCTATACCAGAATTATTGGTAATCTGCTTTTAAACAGATCTATCTTTACATCACCGGATGGAAGACTGTCCAATGGTTTCAGACCTCATCTTTCCATTCCCAAGGGATCACCACTCGCCACTCTCTGCTTCATCATCTATATAAATCCTATGCTCAGAGAGATAGAGCACAGACTCCCTGGAATTTTTATGCCAGCCCTGAAACATCATGTACAACACATAACCTATGTTGACGATGTCAGCATCTTCCTCCCCGATAAAACTCAACTTCCAACACTCACACAAATCATTGATAAATATTCAAAGAAACTAAATCTGAACATCAACTATAGCAAGTCCTCCATGTGGAAAATCCGCACTGGCTCAGTGATTCCGTCAGTCTTTACAGCTGAGCCACAACTCTTCCTCGGTTTTCCTATGACCAAGTCCAGACTTGCTATGGCAAAAGATATCCAACATTCCATCTTGGAAAAAACTAGCAAAGTGATTCGATCTATATCCTGAATCTCTCTTTTCCTGCTGGGCAAAGTAGCCCTTCTTAACATGCTGGTGTTTCCAAGATTGAATTATTATCTTCCCATAATTAAACCTACTAAAGCATTTCAGTCATCAATGAACTCACTGTGTTCAAAGCTCATGTGGAGTGGAAAGATTGTTTCCATCAGCATCTGTAAGATGCAAATGCCCAGAGAGTTAAATGGACTTGGATTGCACTCTGTTTTAACAATCTATTTACAGAAGGGAATAGCAGTTCTATATGCAATTCACTTAAAACAGCCAGAACTAAACATAGCCACTCCCGTGGAACCTACAGACACACCACCACCTCTTGCTAGAAGATGGGCCACAATTATTTGGTTACATGTCACCAAGCTGATAAATCTATCTAAAACCTCTTTTGAAGGTAAAATAACCTACTGGCAGGCCTATAACCTCAGATTTCAAAACTAGACTGCCCTCCTGACCACATTGAACATAGACAGTAAACCATTGCTTAAAAAATTGAAGAACTGGTTTGTTGAACCAAAATACATAGATTTTATCTTAAAGCTCAACATCTCATCCTTACCCACTAACCATTTCTTAGTATGAAAAAGAGGATTCACCAAAATCAATCCTCAATGTCAGCTATGTAATACTGCCGATGAAATCATCCAACATTTACTTTATAATTGTCTGTTTCTTTTCCAAATCAGAAACTTCATCACAGAGAAAGTTACATCTGACATCAGAGAAGCCTTAAATATCCAGAATGCCATCAAGACAGGAATTTTTTCTCTTATCCGATTCTCTGTCTTCCTTACCTTTGTAGTCTGGTTGACCAGATGCAAATGTGTTTTCTGTCATTCAGGATCTTCAGTCACAGAGACCTTTATAGGTCTTATCAAGAGCATAAGTGCCAGGGACTGGCTGCTTGCACCAGAATGGTTATACAAAGAGACTTGGTCCAGGATTGATCTCCCAAGCGTTTGATCTTATGAACTTTTGCAATCAGTCATTGCAGTATACCATGTATGAAAACAGTAAACTTTGTTAATAAATTTTTTTGTTTTTTAAAAAAAAAAAAAATTCACAGAATTTATTGAAAAAAATTCAGAGAAAAAGGAAAGTTTGTACTAATTGTAAAGGCAGTCGTTAAAATAAAATAAATTTCTGTCAGGAAAAAAAAAACTATTATTAAGTATAATAAATATAATACAAAACAGTAAAAATAATTGTTAGAAATATTTTCAAGTTAAGGTTTTAGAATAAGATATTATCAAATGTAAAATTTAAAAAGTTTGACACTATGGATTTCTGCTGACATCATTTTTTACTATATTTATGAATGTCTTAATTAGTTCACTTATGATAGTAATTGGTCCTCCTTGTTATATAGGGATTTTAGTAGTTTTTTGTAGGTGTTGAATTACAGTATTTCTATGCTCATGACATAATTAAAGCAGTAAATAGCTGGTTTTTGGAAATTTCAGCATTAGTCTTTGTATCCATTTGCATCTTTCTAGTTATTATTGTAGTTGGTTTTATAGCCATATCTTTTATATATATTTTCCACTATCTAATATTATATTTGCTGTCATATGAATATTAGCATTGAACATATTTTTTAACATTAGCAGCATCACCAAATCATGAATGCACAAACTACAGGGAAAAACTGTTTTAACCTATGGTTTCTCTTCATTTAGGGTTATGTGTGGAACTGACTAGACTGCCATTACTGTTCATTTATGACTTTTGTGTAGTATTAGGAAAAAAAACTATCATTACTGCCTTTTAAATATTGATTAATAACTACTTAATTTTAGTAACCTGTTATTTTCAATAACATATTTATATGTTCCATTCACTTTAATATAAGAATAGGCAAATTAGTTATTTAAAACTCATTCAAAAATCAACCAGAAAGAGTCATAAAATACTTTTTACTTTTGTAATTATAATTTTATTAAACACACATTATTATATTAAATAATATTTACTAAGGCTGTAACCTTAGGAATAAGCATCTGAAAAATTTGAAGGTAGGGAGCTCTACAGATCTTAGCCACAAGCTTACGCTTGGAAGAATTTTTCAGACACTTAGTAAATATTTTTTACTTTTATATGCTAGCAACTGAAATTTTTGCAAGCATCGAATTTATTTTTCTTTCTTTATTTACATAGTACTAGTTATAATCTTATTTGTTTGAATTTTACATAAATGCCTTTTTTTATGAAAATATTTAATATCATTATATAAAAAAAATCCATTTACCATTTTTTCTTTTAATTGCCTAAACCAGTGAACTTAATTCACATGTATGTTATATCTAGAACAATCACATATGCACATGGAAAAGTATATATATATATATATAAACGTACGCTTGGTCGGTGTTTTTGGTAAAACGCCATCTATTGATCATAAATACAAGCGACAGCAGGTTTTAACGTGATTAAAACTTGTTTTTAAAAAAAAAACGTTTTTCATAAATATACCTTTAAAGGTTTCTGCAATGATATAAATTGCAGAGGCTTTGACTATGTGGAGAAACTGAACTGAGATCAGACCCATATAGCTATCTAGCTTGTTTGGCTGAGTTTGAAGACTTTATCGGTCTGAAAAATTTCATGCTTGCAAACTGATAGAAACTTTGTACATAAACACTTGGAGTCAGTGTTTAGATCTAGTTTCTTGCCTCTGTCCTTCACTGATGATAGCAAATCAGTTTGAAATCAGCTGATCTGAGGGTGGGCTAAAATGAAAGAGATAGTTAATTCTGACTCTTTGATCGTTTATGTAAACAAACATACACTTGGTCGGTGTTTTTGGTAAAACGCCATCTATTGATCATAAATACAAGTGACAGCAGGTTTTAATGTGATTAAATCTTGTTTTTTGTTTTTCATATATATATATATTGACTATGCAGCTATGTAATATAAAAATTTGAGTTGCTTGGATTTGTTTCAGTTACTATATATTTGACGAATAAAAAAATCTATCTATAGGAAATGTAAAATAAAATATAACTATCTCAAATATTTTCAAAGTTTCACACATCTGTTATTTCAGTACATAAAATAATCAATACATCTGTATATGAAATAATCAATACATGAAATAATCAAAACTTTCCTGGCTGATTTATGTAATGTATGTGAGAATGAGTCTTTATTATTTGATTATATAGAATACTTTCAGATGAATTAAGAAACTGAAATATATGGTTTATTTTTATAAAAAAAATAAAATGACTGCTATCAGTCATCATCACTTAGAATATAGAAAAAAATGTTTTCATAGAAAACTCAAACACATTAAAGGATATGTTGTCAATCATTCCATATCATGCAATTTGACTTAAGTCTTTTTTAAATAAAAAAAGTTATATCAGTTTCAGATATATATTAAGTTATATCTCTAATAAAATTGTTTAATACTTATTTAATTTTAATTAGAATTGAGGACGATTTGGAATCGTAATGAAATTTATTTTCTAAGATCAGGCCTGACGTAGTCTGCTCAAGACAAAACGATTTTAATTCATTTATAAAAGTTGTATGTTCATTTATATAATAATAAATTTCATTTAATAAAATAGTTGACTCATTAAAAATAGTTTTTCTTTGAACATTATGAAGTAATGATCCCAATATTGGAAAAAAAAATAGAATGAGCAAATGTTTTACAAAGAATATGGATTTCTAGATTTTCCAAAGGCATGTGATTCTATAGTATTACTACATGATTAATATTTTGCATCATCAAGATATAAATCAGAATATTGTCAAATTCTGAAAAGTACTTATGAATATCCAACAGCCACAATTAGTTTAAATGATGATTTTAAGAAGCCTATTACTGGGAAATGTGGTGTCAAGGAGATGTCATGAGACATTGAATAATATTTAATTTT
>JAQFVV010008110.1:0-41818 GCA_028023455.1 Epiperipatus broadwayi
GAAACGGTTACACCTGTTTCACCTATTATCTTAGATAATAGTATATATTGGTTGTACTCAGATGGCGTGTATTTCTTAAATTTTAAAAACTTTGCTTATTGCTTATAATATTGCGAGTATGTGCGTATATAATCGTCCTTAAAATTTATTAATATAAAATTACAATCTCAAATATTTATATACGAGCATAGTCTGTTCGATTTGTTAAAACTGAATAAACATAACTATAATTAAAATTTATTTATATCATAGCATAATAAGTTTAAATTTATAATATTACTTATTTTTCAAAATTCTTTCTAAATAATTATTTAAGCCAGTATTCATTTTGAATATTTTCCAAGTTAGATAATTTTCAATTCTTTTGTTTGCTTAAAATTACAAGCAGAAAGTTTTATCAGTTTTAACACTTCGTTCCAAAAATAAATCTTTCTGGCCAAAATTTGACCTATTTAAAAAGTATAACCAATTATAATATTCAGTCAGGCATAAATCTATACAAATTGCTTGTGACCATTTATCTTGGAAGTATATCTTTTAAAACCGAAGTCAATTAAAACAATAGAGTCTTTCCAAGTCCAGATTTAGCTATATTTAATATTTTACTAAACTGGATATTTGGTTAAGGGCTAATTCGAACTAGTCATCTCGTGATGTGGCAGACTCAGAAGTAGGAGGTTACTTCTGTCAAAAATACAGCATAAAAAGGGGTCCAAAATAGCCAACAGCTCTCTAACCTAGCCTCTTCCATCATCTATCATCATCCGTGTAAATTTTTTTTCTGTTGCTGAGAAATTTGTGCTTGCTGCCAAATTTTATTTCCGAAGACCCGAGTTAACTAAGAAAACTGTTCCTGCCGTTTAGACTGCTAAATCTAAAAAAAAACCATCATCCAAGCTGCTATAAAATGACCGTTGGCTAGAAGACACAGAGACAGCCGTTTGCTCTTCCACGAGCGGCTACCGATGACAGAAAACCTCCACCATGCCCATCACTGTAAGAAAGATGTACCCGAGAGACCAGATAGTTCCTGATCAGAGAAATGGAGAAAGCTGCCACAGATAAATTCACGAAGTTACATCCAGACTAAAACCTAAGAGAAGCCCAGCCTGACTGAATATAAAGAGAAGCGCAATGAACAAGGCCTTAAAGACTTTCCGGTAAATCCTTTCTACAAAATATTACATTCCCTAACTAAAACGTATACTAAATGAAAGCTAGCTAAATAAATCACATAATTTATAATATTTCTAAATGTTCCACTAAAATGTTTATCGTAAAATGGTTTAAATCTTAGAACACCCTCAATTCTTGCTTGATCATTAATAACTTTAAGTAGCCGTTGATCATTAATAATTTAAATAATCACACACATCTAGTTTCTATAAAACCATACTATAAATTTTTATGTCTAAATTATTATCTTATCGATCATTTTATGCAATTCTTATATTTTAATTTCATGTTTATTGATTTATGCTGTGTTTTTATCAGAACGGAGTCTGGTGTGTTAATAAATTATTGGGGGGGGAGGGGAGTGAGCAATTACTTTTATTATATCAATATTGCGATATAAAGAATATAGCTAAGACTCTTTTCTGAATTATATGTGATAGAGTGAATCGATATTTATAATGCCCAAACAAGTTATTTAAAATGTTTTGATAAACTTATTTAAAATGTATATTTGCTTATATTATTTAAAACGCATCTTTTTCTCCAGTTAATTGAAAATGAAAAGGTTTTGCTAAAGTTATTTAAAAGGTATATTTAGCGTCTATTATTTAAAACGCATCTTTTCTAAAGTTATATAAAGTGTTGCTAAAGTTAGTTAAAACGTATATATTGTGTATGCTATTTAAAATGCAGATTTTGCCCAAGTTATTTAAGAATTATATTTGCGTAAATGATTTAAAATATGTATTTTGCCAGTTATCTGAAAAAGTATATTTCACACAAGCTATTTAAAATATAGATTTGCAATCGTTAGTTAAAACCCATTTTTCATTATTAGTAAGGTCTATTTTGACGAATTATTTAAGATGTGTAATTTATTTAAACATCAAAATTTGCGTGAGCTATTTTATAACTCACATTTTATTATTTAACAATCCGTTTGATATTAGATCTAGTTATACTCTATAACTAATGTCCCCAGTTCTATAAGTAGCTATGCAGAAAACCCTTAAATCAGATTCTCATTATCGCCATCATTTTATCATTTAATAATCTCAGTTATGAACTGACCGGTGGTAGTAGCACTGAAGAAGCTAAGATTTTGGCGTAATTAAATTTATTAAATATTAATTTAGCGTTGCGAATGTATTGCTAATTTGCATAAAAATGCATATCTACTTGCTATGTCTATAATGGCCCATCTCAAGATTGTTCCACGTCCAGGCACGCCTCGAAAGTTTAGGCCACTGCGACAGTTCTTCGTATTTCGTCAAGTCACGCCTCGAAAGTTTAGGCAAATGTGACATTTATTCTTATATAACGAAACCAAAGCGTTTCCAAAGGGCTTATAAGCCAATCTTCTGTTCTTAATAAAAAGGCCTCTCCCATTGTAGCAAGCAGATCGGTTAGTGAACCGTTTACTAGGTAATAAACCCCATTAAGAATGCATTCGAGCCGCACTTATCTGATAGTATAGTTTCTAACGCACTAGAATCTAACGTTCCACTGCCATCACGTCTCAGTTCAACTTCCCTAGAAAGTAACTTCGGCTTTGATCCGAACTAGAGTCTGATTTAATGCGTTTAGCTGTATAACAATATTATATCACGCAAATCTCTATAATATGATTTTGAATATATTTATAATATAATCTTAAACTTAGTCATTATAATATTTTAAACTTGGCAACAATGATATAATCTTCAACGTATTAGTAATATCTAGCATTTATCCATCAACTCGATTACTCTAGCTCACTATAACCGATTTCAAACATATAAAACATGGCATGAATTACAACATGAAAGGTGACATAAGCTTACTAAGAGTCTATTGGTTTGTAATATCATTTTATACCCTGAGAAAACATACTAAATGCTTTGTAATATTATTTTATAACTTTGAGATTTCATTCAATGCTTTGTACCATTATTTTATACCCTGAGAACACACTGAATGCTTTGTAATAATATTGTTTTATAACTCAGAGCATGCATTCATTGCATTGTATTATTATTTATAACCCTGAGAATCCACTCACCTGCGTGTGAGCTAGCTGTACACAACCTACTATGCTTGAGTATTTATTGTTATATTAAATTTATGAAATATAAATTTGTCTCAGTCTCATTGCTTGCTCATTATCTTATGAATCACTAGTTAAGGTATATAATGGAATATGTAATAAGGGGGGAATGTCTCATGTTTTACTGCTTTGCTATTGCTGGAACGCGATCAAAGAGATATCGAGTGTAACCTCAGGCATGTCATTTGCAATGGGTTGACTTGGAAGCACGAGTGAGAGGATTGAGGTATGATCAGACGTAGGATATTACTATCCCGACTTGGTCAGCTTTCGGTTCTCTGGCTTGGACTCTCAGTCTGTTGAGCAAATGTACAAACCTGACCGTTACATAGGTATATTTTTTTTCCCGGAGTTAGCGACCCAACGTGGAGCTTAGACTAAGTACACAACCCTGAGTAGAGTTATTATATTTTTCGTTCCAAATATCACTGCAGTATGACAAAGATATGTATAAATTAAACAAAACAACTCATAATCTAGTATTAAAATTGATAAATAATTGAGTTTGTAAATAATTTAAATAAATTGGTGATTCAGAGGGGGGATGAGCAAGAGAATGATCAAGCAAGAAAAATATATATAAATACACAAATGATCAGGCAAGAAAAAGAAATACACGCGTACTGAAAAAAAAAAAAAAAGTTTTATATTTTAAGGGAGAAACCACAGGTGACAAGTCAGAAGCTGGGTGAGTCTGAAAATTTAATTCATTATTTAGATGTGCTTACTATATATTTAATTATATTCTTAGTTAAAATGTATCAGGTAGCAAATAAAAAATAATAATGGGCAAAGAAGGAGTGATTGAGGTAATGATAGGTAGTCAGTTCTGGGGGAGTAGACGGCGAGTCAGCTGTCAGATATAAAAATAAAGAAGCAGATCAAAGAAAATAATAATACTAAAATATATATAGAAAATAAAAATAAAATGGAAGTTGAAATAAAAGAAGGAAAAGAAGATCAGGAAGAGCAGATAGGAAATGAAGTAGAAAGTGAAGGTAAAACTTTGAGATCGGGGAGAAGGATAGTAAAAGATAGTAGCAGTATGGAGGAGGAAATAGCAGTGAGCAAATATGAAAACTTAGAAGAGAAAAGTGGGCCAAAACCAACACAAGAAAAGAGGCATAAGGAAAAACAGGGAGTAAACGAGGCACCAAGCCTAATGACAATAATGGAAATAATAAAAAAAAATAATGAGAGAATGGAAGAAAAGGATAGAAGAGATAGAGAAGAAAAAGAAAGAGATAAGGCTGAAAGGAAAGAAAAGGAAAGAAGAGATAGAGAAGAGAAAGAAAAAGATAAGGCAGAAAGGGAAGAAAAAGAAAAAAGAGGTAGAGAAGAAATGTGTCAATATATAGAGCACATGTTTGACAGTAAGGTAGAACAGAGGTTCCAAACTCTGCAGGAAACAATGGGTAGACTAGTCATGGAATGTAAAAGGCAAATTGAGGAAACCCAGAGAGAGTATGAGGGGCTCTTGGAGATGCAAGAAAAACGAATGGAAACTAGCTTGAGAACAGTAAAAGGGGAGTTTCTCACTATAAGGAATAAGTTGGAAGGACAGGGAGAGCTTCTGCATAAAGAGATACAGGATATAAGACACGAAACTGAGAAAAAAGTGGAAGGCCTAGAAAGGGCGTTAGAAATAGTTCATAGAGGGACAGTGGAAGAAAGAGTAGACATAGTACAAGAGATACAGGTGCTGCAAGAGAGAATGGACAGAGTAGAAAAGGAACAGAAAGGGATAATATGGGTAGAAGATAAAGAGTTACCACCAAAAAGAATAAAGTTAGCTAGTGGAGGCAAATGGGAAGTAGAGGAAGTCGAGGATATAATCATAGGAAGAGAAGCCAGAGTGGAAGATAGGGAGCTCCTAGAGACAGAAATAAAAGAGTGTATAAGCCAAGAGAAAATAGCCGAGGTAGGGAGCAGAGAAAGGGTTCAGAGTAGTAGGATAACTAGAGAAGGTCTTAAGGGAGAGGTGAACATAGAGAGCCCGAGAGAAGGGATGATATGCATAGATACAATGAGGCAACAGGCATACCTATCTAAATATATACAGGTCAAAACCTTCGGGGAGAGGTCGGAGAGAGTCCTAGGACATGCCTCCAAAGTCTGACTGAATTGTTTAGGTTCCAGCAGGTAGACCCTCAGGACCAAATCATGCTAGCCACCCACTACCTACAAGGGTATGCCCAGTCCTGGTGGGACTGCTATAAAGAAAAGCCTCACACATTTGAGCAGTATGCGACAGCCCTATTTAGGACTTTCTGGAGTGAGGAAAGGCAGGATGGGATTTACCATACAGTACTCAGAGAACCCTATGGCTCAGTCACACGGGAAACTTATACGCAGTTTTTCATGCGCCAGGTTGCACGTCTTAGGTCATTGAATGCGTTTCCATTTGCTGAAACACAAATAATTTGTATAATCCAAAACAATATGCCTGGATACGTGCAGCAAATGATGATAGGATGCAGGATACGTACGATAGAGGAGATGGCTGCTTTCCTAACCACCATAGACCATACTCCCATACGCAAAGAACCACCTGATAAGTATGGAAGGTTAGACCGCGTTAGGTGTCAAGCTGTTAGTCAGGATGGTAGAGGATCTTACCATAAGTTTAGGGATAGACTCCCGTATACTAGTATAAAGAAAGGTCCACGGTAACAGGATGTGCGGGATTAGAAGTTCTCTTAGAGCAAGGTGTAGGGACATTATATTTAGGTTCTTTTAGTTTAGGGATAATTAATTAGTTTTACATATTTAACCATATTTATTTGTAACTCATATTTATAACCTATAATAATATTAGCTTATTTAGGCGTTTATTCATTCATATTTAATTTATTTATTTTAATTAGAATTTATCTTATTATTAATCATTTAGTCATATTTGTAATATATAGTAATACAAAGTTAAGCATTAGAATTAGGTTACCTTATTTATTCCATTTATAATCATATTTAATCTTATTACTAAAAATAAAAATTATATAGCGAGAGAATAATCAAATTTTATTATCTTAGTTAAACAGAGTTATATATTTAATAATTATATTATGTTACTTAATTATATTCAACTATGCTAGAGCAGGGGGGTTGGCGTATTAGCTGCTTGCATGACCAGAAAGGGAAAGGGGATGTTGAAGAAAGTAGACCAGATTAATATATATATAAAAGTTGTGTGGAGTCACTAGAAAAAAAACAGGAGCTAACAAAAAAAAAAGAAAAAGAGGGAAAAGGAGAATAGAAGGGGGAGAAAGGTCTTTTTTTTTATTTTATTTTTTTTGTCCGGGAATGGATTGCTATGAAACGGTTACACCTGTTTCACCTATTATCTTAGATAATAGTATATATTGGTTGTACTCAGATGGCGTGTATTTCTTAAATTTTAAAAACTTTGCTTATTGCTTATAATATTGCGAGTATGTGCGTATATAATCGTCCTTAAAATTTATTAATATAAAATTACAATCTCAAATATTTATATACGAGCATAGTCTGTTCGATTTGTTAAAACTGAATAAACATAACTATAATTAAAATTTATCTATATCATAGCATAATAAGTTTAAATTTATAATATTATTTATTTTTCAAAATTCTTTCTAAATAATTATTTAAGCCAGTATTCATTTTGAATATTTTCCAAGTTAGATAATTTTCAATTCTTTTGTTTGCTTAAAATTACAAGCAGAAAGTTTTATCAGTTTTAACACTTCGTTCCAAAAATAAATCTTTCTGGCCAAAATTTGACCTATTTAAAAAGTATAACCAATTATAATATTCAGTCAGGCATAAATCTATACAAATTGCTTGTGACCATTTATCTTGGAAGTATATCTTTTAAAACCGAAGTCAATTAAAACAATAGAGTCTTTCCAAGTCCAGATTTAGCTATATTTAATATTTTACTAAACTGGATATTTGGTTAAGGGCTAATTCGAACTAGTCATCTCGTGATGTGGCAGACTCAGAAGTAGGAGGTTACTTCTGTCAAAAATACAGCATAAAAAGGGGTCCAAAATAGCCACCAGCTCTCTAACCTAGCCTCTTCCATCATCTATCATCATCCGTGTAAATTTTTTTTCTGTTGCTGAGAAATTTGTGCTTGCTGCCAAATTTTATTTCCGAAAACCCGAGTTAACTAAGAAAACTGTTCCTGCCGTTTAGACTGCTAAATCTAAAAAAAAACCATCATCCAAGCTGCTATAAAATGACCGTTGGCTAGAAGACACAGAGACAGCCGTTTGCTCTTCCACGAGCGGCTACCGATGACAGAAAACCTCCACCATGCCCATCACTGTAAGAAAGATGTACCCGAGAGACCAGATAGTTCCTGATCAGAGAAATGGAGAAAGCTGCCACAGATAAATTCACGAAGTTACATCCAGACTAAAAGCTAAGAGAAGCCCAGCCTGACTGAATATAAAGAGAAGCGCAATGAACAAGGCCTTAAAGACTTTCCGGTAAATCCTTTCTACAAAATATTACATTCCCTAACTAAAACGTATACTAAATGAAAGCTAGCTAAATAAATCACATAATTTATAATATTTCTAAATGTTCCACTAAAATGTTTATCGTAAAATGGTTTAAATCTTAGAACACCCTCAATTCTTGCTTGATCATTAATAACTTTAAGTAGCCGTTGATCATTAATAATTTAAATAATCACACACATCTAGTTTCTATAAAACCATACTATAAATTTTTATGTCTAAATTATTATCTTATCGATCATTTTATGCAATTCTTATATTTTAATTTCATGTTTATTGATTTATGCTGTGTTTTTATCAGAACGGAGTCTGGTGTGTTAATAAATTATTGGGGGGAGGGGAGTGAGCAATTACTTTTATTATATCAATATTGCGATATAAAGAATATAGCTAAGACTCTTTTCTGAATTATATGTGATAGAGTGAATCGATATTTATAATGCCCAAACAAGTTATTTAAAATGTTTTGCTAAAGTTATTTAAAAATGTATATTTGCGTATATTATTTAAAACGCTTTTCTCCAGTTAATTGAAAATGAAAAGGTTTTGCTAAAGTTATTTAAAAGGTATATTTAGCGTCTATTATTTAAAACGCATCTTTTCTAAAGTTATATAAAGTGTTGCTAAAGTTAGTTAAAACGTATATATTGCGTATGCTATTTAAAACGCAGATTTTACCCAAGTTATTTAAGAATTATATTTGCGTAAATGATTTAAAATATGTATTTTGCCAGTTATCTGAAAAAGTATATTTTACACAAGCTATTTAAAATATAGATTTGCAATCGTTAATTAAAACCCATTTTTCATTATTAGTAAGGTCTATTTTGACGAATTATTTAAGATGTGTAATTTATTTAAACATCAAAATTTGCGTGAGCTATTTTATAACTCACATTTTATTATTTAACAATCCGTTTGATATTAGATCTAGTTATACTCTATAACTAATGTCCCCAGTTCTATAAGTAGCTATGCAGAAAACCCTTAAATCAGATTCTCATTATCGCCATCATTTTATCATTTAATAATCTCATTTATGAACTGACCGGTGGTAGTAGCACTGAAGAAGCTAAGATTTTGGCGTAATTAAATTTATTAAATATTAATTTAGCGTTGCGAATGTATTGCTAATTTGCATAAAAATGCATATCTACTTGCTATGTCTATAATGGCCCATCTCAAGATTGTTCCACGTCCAGGCACGCCTCGAAAGTTTAGGCCACTGCGACAGTTCTTCGTATTTCGTCAAGTCACGCCTCGAAAGTTTAGGCAAATGTGACATTTATTCTTATATAACGAAACCAAAGCGTTTCCAAAGGGCTTATAAGCCAATCTTCTGTTCTTAATAAAAAGGCCTCTTCCATTGTAGCAAGCAGATCGGTTAGGGAACCGTTTACTAGGTAATAAACCCCATTAAGAATGCATTCGAGCCGCACTTATCTGATAGTATAGTTTCTAACGCACTAGAATCTAACGTTCCACTGCCATCACGTCTCAGTTCAACTTCCCTAGAAAGTAACTTCGGCTTTGATCCGAACTAGAGTCTGATTTAATGCGTTTAGCTGTATAACAATATTATATCACGCAAATATCTATAATATGATTTTGAATATATTTATAATATAATCTTAAACTTAGTCATTATAATATTTTAAACTTAGCAACAATGATATAATCTTCAACGTATTAGTAATATCTAGCATTTATCCATCAACTCGATTACTCTAGCTCACTATAACCGATTTCAAACATATAAAACATGGCATGAATTACAACATGAAAGGTGACATAAGCTTACTAAGAGTCTATTGGTTTGTAATATCATTTTATACCCTGAGAAAACATACTAAATGCTTTGTAATATTATTTTATAACTTTGAGATTTCATTCAATGCTTTGTACCATTATTTTATACCCTGAGAACACACTGAATGCTTTGTAATAATATTGTTTTATAACTCAGAGCATGCATTCATTGCATTGTATTATTATTTATAACCCTGAGAATCCACTCACCTGCGTGTGAGCTAGCTGTACACAACCTACTATGCTTGAGTATTTATTGTTATATTAAATTTATGAAATATAAATTTGTCTCAGTCTCATTGCTTGCTCATTATCTTATGAATCACTAGTTAAGGTATATAATGGAATATGTAATAAGGGGGGAATGTCTCATGTTTTACTGCTTTGCTATTGCTGGAACGCGATCAAAGAGATATCGAGTGTAACCTCAGGCATGTCATTTGCAATGGGTTGACTTGGAAGCACGAGTGAGAGGATTGAGGTATGATCAGACGTAGGATATTACTATCCCGACTTGGTCAGCTTTCGGTTCTCTGGCTTGGACTCTCAGTCTGTTGAGCAAATGTACAAACCTGACCGTTACACCATGAGCTCATTCTATCTCATGAAAACTATGCATAGTAATCAACAATCTTCGTAAACTCACTAAACTTACTGGTAAGCTAAGATTAACTATTCCCAATTGTGACTAAATTGTTTGCAAACCATTCTCCAATAAGCTTATAATATAATCCTGATAGAGACATTTAATTTTCTCATTCAAGAGAGTTTCATTTTAAAGAACTTTCTAGAAGAAATTTGGAAGTGAACTGTAATTGTTTTTTTTTTTTTAATTAATTGATTCATGACTGGATTAGCATGTGTACTCTCCAATGTTATTTAATTATTTATCTTAAAAATATTTTTAGTTCGCTAGAATAAAATATTTTGCTTTTATCAACTTTTTTCATTGTATGTTATTAATGTTTATTATTAAATTTATTAATGTTAGTTTATTAGGATTTGAGTGTAAATTACCTTGCCAATATTCTTATTTTTTTAATTAAGTCCAAGAAGAATATTTTTTTTTCTTAAAATAACTAAGTTGCAGGAAAGCTAAAACCCGATCTTTAAAATTCTTACTTTAAAAGTTACGATATGCTTGACACAAAATCAGTGAGTATAATGTCTCTGGCGCCCTCTTTTATAAATTAAAAACTGATTCAGTTGGCAATCATAATCATAACAATTCCTAGGTAGAGTTGATCAGGAAATATAGTTATGTTTTTTAGAAATAAGAATGAAACATTCTTCTTTTTCATAACTTGATCAACTGACACAGTTTATGTGTACAGAGACCTAGCAAGATGTGGAAAATGTTACAATATATATACTATGACAATTACAATGTGAAATATTAAGTGTTAAATGTTTACTAAAACTAACTTATTTCTTAAATAATTGCTATTTGGGATATACGATTAAAACACGTGGATGACTGATCTTTCCTATCATATTATCATGTCATTAGGAAATGACTTACAAAAATCTTAGTCTGTGGATATAAAAAAAAAAGAAAAAGTTAAGGATAGGAAAATTAGTAAAGGCAGATATATAATAATTTGGATGAAGGTTTTAATTTTTTTTCTTGTGTTATACAATTTAAATTAATAAGTTTGGGTAATGAATGATTATCCAATCTTCAGTTAATAATTGTAAAACTCACATATATTAAAATATAATTATGAGCAAAATCTGTTATTGTTAATAACTTTATTAAACATTTATTATAATAAATGAAGTCATTGCTATTTATCTGCTCCACAATTCATCACATCATATGTATATAATTTGTGTACAAACATGTTACAATCATACTCTGAAGTAGAACTCGTACATATTTTTCATGAATTTGAATATTATGGCATAACATGAGCCAAGTAGAGGGTAAATGGGAGAAAGCATGTTAAGCCAATATTCCTTCTATTTACCTGATAATACTCTTATAATTATATTGACTGAATTACTTAAATTAATGATCATAATAAGACATATCCCCATTGAAGAAATAAACCATTTAGTTATGTATGATTTCTAGTTGCATGGCATTGAAAGGTGAGATTTTTATCATTTCTAAAATTATTAAATAAAAAATTAGTTTACTGGAAAAAAAATTACAAAATTTTATACTTGAAAATGTTAATTTTTTATTTGTAATTAATTATTCATATAAATATATATTATTAGTCCTAGGTATACTTCTAAATTTAAACCTCAAGTATTAGAAGAAGTTAGAAAAAACAAAACTGCAGCTCGCAGAACAATGGGCTATTCTCATGTTCCTCTGGATTCCCCATCAAACTTTTTATTAGGTCATTCAAAAGAGATTAAAATAGAAAAAAGTAAGAATTTTTTAAATTTTAATTTTATTCTACAGAATTTTTCTAATATGTATTATAAATAAATGCATTTTAGTTTAATTTAAAGATAAATTGAAATAAACTACTTTTCCATGTGCAGTAAGCTTAAATAACAATATGTTTCTTTTTTTGTCTGAAAATTAACAATAATAAAGGAAACATTACTCTTATTGCCTCAGTTGTTATAAGCATGATTTTTCTGATAATGGTATACCTACATCAGATGTAAACATAGTATTATTAATTTGAATTCATATATAATTCATAGGTAAGAGCCATTTTTTCTCATTTTAAAAATTCATATGAATATTCAAGTATAATTCAGCAATTTTTGATATTTCAATAAACACATTATGTTTGTAAGATATACAAACTTGTCAATTTAAATGAACCATCTCTATCTTTTTGTCAGAAAACCTTGTACACAGAAAAGTAGTTTACCTACTCAAGATGGCAGTCAGACTATAAGCTAGCTATAGACATTTATTTATTTATTGATAAACAAAAAATTGTAGAATTAATTTCAGTGTTTTGTTTACACACACACACACACACACACACATATATATATATATATATAGTACCAACATTTTGTTGGCACATAATAATTTTGTTTAAAAAAAATTAGTAAAATAAAAGTCTTTCGTCAAAAAAAAAATAAGATTAAAAGTTCAAAAGTTTTATAAAAGAAGTAAAGAATTTTGTTTTCGTATTATTATTAATTGAAATATAAGTTAAAAGTTTAAAAACATAATCTCTTTTATTTAAATTAAAGAAAGGAAAAAAAAAGTTCATCTTAAAACTAAATAGTGAATGGATCTCAAATTATATATGTGCATGCGACTGTAAATATAATGTATGCGTATTAAATATTAAAAAATAAATGAAAGTTAAAAAATTAAAAACACTCAGCGATGACTACTAATTAAAAATATGAAATAACATGTTTGCATGGCTACTAATTAAACGATCTCCAAAAACATGTAATTAAAGGATTATTAAAGGAATTTCGACAACAGATATATAGCTGGAAGATATCAAAATGACAACACGTCGTATGTATAAATAGTCAATTTTTTATCGGACAGTTAGTAGTCAGTGAGTTATATCAGTCAGCTTTATTATATATCCAGAATCAAGAATGCAGTGTTAAAACCTTGGAAAATATACGACTTTCTCCAGCCTGAAGTCCGATGAAAACAGCCAACCTACCCGATAAAAGTGATGCCTGCATAACAACCTGAAGCTGCTCAATATCTAATTGTCTTAAAGAAAATGCCTCAGAATAATCAGCATCAAATCTCCACAAGAAAACTTTAAATCTAACCGGTTAAAAATACTTCATTAGAAGCAGCAAACAGCAAGATATATCCACGTTCGAAATCCTAGGTAATAACATTTTCTTATACTCATTTCTGAAGTATCCAT
The DNA here is from genome assembly GCA_028023455.1 of Epiperipatus broadwayi. Classification (NCBI taxonomy): domain Eukaryota; kingdom Metazoa; phylum Onychophora; class Udeonychophora; order Euonychophora; family Peripatidae; genus Epiperipatus; species Epiperipatus broadwayi. Next base: position 13,407 of record JAQFVV010008110.1, read on the forward strand.
CACATTTGTAAAGCCTCAAGAGTCAAGTTTAAGAACTCTATAGCATACCTAGACAAACTATTAATATGTATGTTTAAAATGTTGTTTGTGTTCATGCGTCAGTATATAGTGATTTCATTGTATTTTGTATTTCAAATATTATTTAATGCTTTCTCATAAAATATTATAGTGTGTGAATTAAAAATGTGCATGTGTTATATTAGTTAAATAAGATTGATAAAATATTTAAAATTAGTTTAATAAATGTTAATTAAAATAAATTGTCTTTAAAATTAAAGCTTATTTTGTCGGTCAATTCTTCTCACCACTAATTGAACAAAAAAATAGCTGAGCTAGTTAAGGGATTTTTCGAGTGCTGGATTATGGGCCTACTGTCCAAACATGTTAGTTTTAGACTAGCTGGTGCCTGGGGCTTACTCCGAAACAAATAGTGTTTGGATAGAGGGGGTTTGAATCTAGCAGCCGAGGTGGGCCACCATCTGGAAATGTGATCATGTTATGCGTTGCATAGCTTGATCTGATCGTGGGTATTATTGACAGCTCTGCTATCAATAATATTTTCCACTTTGCTCAAATGTGCCGATTCATTTACGTAATATTTATAATATGAGATTATAGATTTATTATAATTAAAGGTTGAAACCCAGCTAAACCAAGCTTGCAGGGTAAGTATGAGTGACAATGGATTGAACCCGGTACAATATATATATATATAATGATCAAAGAAGTTTAGTAACTATAACTCAAATTTATGAAAGTGATTTTAAGAGAATACAAAATTAGAGTATATTTATCCAATATGATTTCCAGTTTTGTTAATGTTCATTTTAATTTGTCTTCCATTACATTAGCATTATTCATTCTTAATATGACCCAACAAAATTACTCTTATCTAAGATAGGGGAATTTTCATTCACTTTATAATAACACCTTTTAAAAGAACAAATATTATATTGAAAGAAATATGCAAGTAATAATTAACAATATTGATGTAGAACTATCTGTAGTCAGGTCAAATTCAAAACTTTCTGTGCATTCTTATTATACTACTCCCTCTCTCTGTCTCTCTCTCTCTATATATATATATATGATAAACAAAAATGCAAGTTAAAAAACTTGCTTACGCTTGTATTTATGTCCACAGATGGCGTCCTACCAAAAACACCTATCAAGCGTATATTTCGTTTACATAAACGTCAGAGTAGTTAGTATTCACTATCTCTAACTATAATTCCACTTTCATATCATGATTTCAAGCTATTTGCTATCGTCAGTGAAAGACAGGAATAAAGAAACTAGATCTAAACACAAACTCTGAGCGTTTATGAAACAATTTCTATTCAGCTTGCAAGCGTGAATTTTTTAGACACGTAATGTCTTCAAACTCAGCATAGCAAACCAGATAGCTATATGGGTCTGATCTCAGTTCAGCATCACCACATAGTAGAAGCCTCTGCAATCTATATCATTGCAAGAAAGACCTCAAAGGTACATTTATGATAAACAAAAATGCAAGTTAAAAAACTTGCTAACGCTTGTATTTATGTCCACAGATGGCGTCCTACCAAAAACACCTATCAAGCGTATATTTCGTTTACATAAACGTCAGAGTAGTTAGTATTCACTATCTCTAACTATAATTCCACTTTCAGATCATGATTTCAAGCTATTTGCTATCGTCAGTGAAAGACAGGAATAAAGAAACTAGATCTAAACACAAACTCTGAGCATTTATGAAACAATTTCTATTCAGCTTGCAAGCGTGAATTTTTTAGACACGTAATGTCTTCAAACTCAGCATAGCAAACCAGATAGCTATATGGGTCTGATCTCAGTTCAGCATCACCACATAGTAGAAGCCTCTGCAATCTATATCATTGCAAGAAAGACCTCAAAGGTACATTTATGATAAACAAAAATGCAAGTTAAAAAACTTGCTAAAGCTTGTATTTATGTCCACAGATGGCGTCCTACCAAAAACACCTATCAAGCGTATATTTGGTTTACATAAACGTCAGAGTAGTTAGTATTCACTATTTCTAACTATAATTCCACTTTCAGATCATGATTTCAAGCTATTTGCTATCGTCAGTGAAAGACAGGAATAAAGAAACTAGATCTAAACACAAACTCTGAGCGTTTATGAAACAATTTCTATTCAGCTTGCAAGCGTGAATTTTTTAGACACGTAATGTCTTCAAACTCAGCATAGCAAACCAGATAGCTATATGGGTCTGATCTCAGTTCAGCATCACCACATAGTAGAAGCCTCTGCAATCTATATCATTGCAAGAAAGACCTCAAAGGTACATTTATGATAAACAAAAATGCAAGTTAAAAAACTTGCTAACGCTTGTATTTATGTCCACAGATGGCGTCCTACCAAAAACACCTATCAAGCGTATATTTCGTTTACATAAACGTCAGAGTAGTTAGTATTCACTATCTCTAACTATAATTCCACTTTCAGATCATGATTTCAAGCTATTTGCTATCGTCAGTGAAAGACAGGAATAAAGAAACTAGATCTAAACACAAACTCTGAGCATTTATGAAACAATTTCTATTCAGCTTGCAAGCGTGAATTTTTTAGACACGTAATGTCTTCAAACTCAGCATAGCAAACCAGATAGCTATATGGGTCTGATCTCAGTTCAGCATCACCACATAGTAGAAGCCTCTGCAATCTATATCATTGCAAGAAAGACCTCAAAGGTACATTTATGATAAACAAAAATGCAAGTTAAAAAACTTGCTTACGCTTGTATTTATGTCCACAGATGGCGTCCTACCAAAAACACCTATCAAGCGTATATTTCGTTTACATAAACGTCAGAGTAGTTAGTATTCACTATCTCTAACTATAATTCCTTTTTCAGATCATGATTTCAAGCTATTTGCTATCGTCAGTGAAAGACAGGAATAAAGAAACTAGATCTAAACACAAACTCTGAGCGTTTATGAAACAATTTCTATTCAGCTTGCAAGCGTGAATTTTTTAGACACGTAATGTCTTCAAACTCAGCATAGCAAACCAGATAGCTATATGGGTCTGATCTCAGTTCAGCATCACCACATAGTAGAAGCCTCTGCAATCTATATCATTGCAAGAAAGACCTCAAAGGTACATTTATGATAAACAAAAATGCAAGTTAAAAAACTTGCTTACGCTTGTATTTATGTCCACAGATGGCGTCCTACCAAAAACACCTATCAAGCGTATATTTCGTTTACATAAACGTCAGAGTAGTTAGTATTCACTATCTCTAACTATAATTCCACTTTCAGATCATGATTTCAAGCTATTTGCTATCGTCAGTGAAAGACAGGAATAAAGAAACTAGATCTAAACACAAACTCTGAGCGTTTATGAAACAATTTCTATTCAGCTTGCAAGCGTGAATTTTTTAGACACGTAATGTCTTCAAACTCAGCATAGCAAACCAGATAGCTATATGGGTCTGATCTCAGTTCAGCATCACCACATAGTAGAAGCCTCTGCAATCTATATCATTGCAAGAAAGACCTCAAAGGTACATTTATGATAAACAAAAATGCAAGTTAAAAAACTTGCTTACGCTTGTATTTATGTCCACAGATGGCGTCCTACCAAAAACACCTATCAAGCGTATATTTCGTTTACATAAACGTCAGAGTAGTTAGTATTCACTATCTCTAACTATAATTCCACTTTCAGATCATGATTTCAAGCTATTTGCTATCATCAGTGAAAGACAGGAATAAAGAAACTAGATCTAAACACAAACTCTGAGCGTTTATGAAACAATTTCTATTCAGCTTGCAAGCGTGAATTTTTTAGACACGTAATGTCTTCAAACTCAGCATAGCAAACCAGATAGCTATATGGGTCTGATCTCAGTTCAGCATCACCACATAGTAGAAGCCTCTGCAATCTATATCATTGCAAGAAAGACCTCAAAGGTACATTTATGATAAACAAAAATGCAAGTTAAAAAACTTGCTTACGCTTGTATTTATGTCCACAGATGGCGTCCTACCAAAAACACCTATCAAGCGTATATTTCGTTTACATAAACGTCAGAGTAGTTAGTATTCACTATCTCTAACTATAATTCCACTTTCAGATCATGATTTCAAGCTATTTGCTATCGTCAGTGAAAGACAGGAATAAAGAAACTAGATCTAAACACAAACTCTGAGCGTTTATGAAACAATTTCTATTCAGCTTGCAAGCGTGAATTTTTTAGACACGTAATGTCTTCAAACTCAGCATAGCAAACCAGATAGCTATATGGGTCTGATCTCAGTTCAGCATCACCACATAGTAGAAGCCTCTGCAATCTATATCATTGCAAGAAAGACCTCAAAGGTACATTTATGATAAACAAAAATGCAAGTTAAAAAACTTGCTAACGCTTGTATTTATGTCCACAGATGGCGTCCTACCAAAAACACCTATCAAGCGTATATTTCGTTTACATAAACGTCAGAGTAGTTAGTATTCACTATCTCTAACTATAATTCCACTTTCAGATCATGATTTCAAGCTATTTGCTATCATCAGTGAAAGACAGGAATAAAGAAACTAGATCTAAACACAAACTCTGAGCGTTTATGAAACAATTTCTATTCAGCTTGCAAGCGTGAATTTTTAGACACGTAATGTCTTCAAACTCAGCATAGCAAACCAGATAGCTATATGGGTCTGATCTCAGTTCAGCATCACCACATAGTAGAAGCCTCTGCAATCTATATCATTGCAAGAAAGACCTCAAAGGTACATTTATGATAAACAAAAATGCAAGTTAAAAAACTTGCTAACGCTTGTATTTATGTCCACAGATGGCGTCCTACCAAAAACACCTATCAAGCGTATATTTCGTTTACATAAACGTCAGAGTAGTTAGTATTCACTATCTCTAACTATAATTCCACTTTCAGATCATGATTTCAAGCTATTTGCTATCGTCAGTGAAAGACAGGAATAAAGAAACTAGATCTAAACACAAACTCTGAGCGTTTATGAAACAATTTCTATTCAGCTTGCAAGCGTGAATTTTTTAGACACGTAATGTCTTCAAACTCAGCATAGCAAACCAGATAGCTATATGGGTCTGATCTCAGTTCAGCATCACCACATAGTAGAAGCCTCTGCAATCTATATCATTGCAAGAAAGACCTCAAAGGTACATTTATGATAAACAAAAATGCAAGTTAAAAAACTTGCATTTTTGTTTATCATAAATGTACCTTTGAGGTCTTTCTTGCAATGATATAGATTGCAGAGGCTTCTACTATGTGGTGATGCTGAACTGAGATCAGACCCATATAGCTATCTGGTTTGCTATGCTGAGTTTGAAGACATTACGTGTCTAAAAAATTCACGCTTGCAAGCTGAATAGAAATTGTTTCATAAACGCTCAGAGTTTGTGTTTAGATCTAGTTTCTTTATTCCTGTCTTTCACTGACGATAGCAAATAGCTTGAAATCATGATCTGAAAGTGGAATTATAGTTAGAGATAGTGAATACTAACTACTCTGACGTTTATGTAAACGAAATATACGCTTGATAGGTGTTTTTGGTAGGACGCCATCTGTGGACATATATATATATATATATTTATTAATATTTATGAAATAATTAATAATCTTCAAATGCATATACCATAATAATCATTTTCATGTTATATTTTCAATCATTTATTAAATTTGCAAATAATGCCATTTCTGGCAAATTCACTAGTTAGCCCAAAATAAATTCATTTTTATCTGTTTTCCAAATTCTTACATGTGACTAAATCAATCGTTGATATTTCAGAAGATTGAAGTTGTATATTAGTAATGATCTTAGCAGAGCCTAAATCTAACATCTAACAGTCAACATATTTAGATAAAAGTACAGATTTTACCTATTAATTTTAACAATTATATACACAAATAATACTATTAAACATTTAGAGTACAGAAGATATATAAAGTATTGATGAAATAGTAATCTTTGTATGTATAACTGCATTGTTGTTTAAAGGTGTTAGTTGGTTAGACCAAGGTTTTATTATTATCATCACTGATACAATATTTTGCCTCTTTGAAATTTTACTGATTATTGATCAAAACTTAGAAACCAGATAAAAGTGAATTTATTTGTCTCTAGTTAATAGATTGATCAGAGAGACAGAGAGTGTCTGTTATTTGTAAGTTTATGAAATGACTATAAGAAGTCTAACTTGTAAATGACTATTGTGATATCTGTAATTGAAAATTAATATTTTATAAATATTAATATGTATGTATGTTATATGTTGAGTATTGAATGTGATAAATTAAACTTTTTAATGTTTATTTAGTTTATAGTAAAAGTTCTATGTCATTGTGATTTTGATCAAATTCACTTTCTCTTTGCAGAGCCTGAAATACATATTAAAGAGCCACAAAGAACAATTTCCCATCATGATAAAAATGTATTTGGAGTGAAGACGGAAAGAAATTTTGTAAAAGAAAACATTTTAAATGTAATTTGTGCAACACCTAAGCCAATTTTACCTAGAATTGTTGACAGCAGGCGTGGCCATGTTGAAAACTTAGAACCTTCTGGTCATTTCCCTAAATATGTATTCAAAAAGGTATATAACGTAAAAAGAGTTTTAATGAAAATAAGTTTTATATTATAAAAGATAATATTTCATAATATCTGTCAAAACCGATCACCAAGGGTTGAAATTTGGAACAAGTTTGGAAATTTTTTCAGGCATAGATATAATAGTCAATTCATTTTTTTAAAAATAAGTAGACAACTATTTTTAGATGAAGAATAGCACTATCCAAACCAACATGGGCTAAACAGATAAAGGTCTCTTTCCTGATCATAAATGTATCAGTACTATGTCTCTCTTTCAGTTTATTTTTGTCTTTTTTACTTCGTTGCAAACATTCATATTGTACAGTGTCTGCATTCAAATAAAGGTTAGCTAATAATTGTCTAGCCTCTAATATTTCTCAACCATTGGAGATAAGTGTTAAAGAGATCTTTTTAATGCTGTGAATTATATTTAATGATGCTACTTCACTGTATATCTATTGTTTTGTATTCATTATTTTAATAATATTACATTTTAGAAGTTTGTTTATCATTTTTTAATTATAAGCTAATAATGAAATGTCTATTTTTTTAAGTAAAAAAATAGATACATTTAATATGGGAAGAATATACTTAGTATGTTTCTGAGATGCTTTGAATTTGATCTTATTTGGACAGTTTTATTTCATTATTTAATAATTAAGATAAATAATCTTTATTTATATATTTAATTTTATTTTAAATATAATATAAATATATTCACATGATCACCATCTCTTATGCTAGCATATAACTGTTATTAAACAGGCAAAACTCTCCATACAGTAGTGCCACCCTGTGCTAACCAGAGTAATCAATGGATGCCAGAAGGCTTGTGCATAAAATCCCTATTTAATGCCTACTCATCCAATATCCCCAGATTAGTTTCTGACTTGTGGCCTTCATCAGTGAGGAGCCTTGGATCTGAGAGCACTGCACCTAGATCTTAGGATCCAATGCAACCCTCCAGCAGCCACCTTTTATCTCTACTTAACTACAAAACTATGAGAATGGAAATTGAAAACACATTTTCAATCTAAGCTCAATAGCTTATATAGTCATATGGGTCTGAACTCAGTTCAGCACCCATACATTTTGGTGTCTTTGGCTCTTTAACAACCATAGCCACTACTATCCTATTAGGCAGGATTGATGTTAAACCACTAAACATCACATGATCAGCATCTCTTATGCTAGCACATAACTGTTATTAAACAGGCAAAACTCTCCATACTTCAATTAAAACACTATTTATACCAAATAATTTTTGATTTTGATATAATAAAACTTATTGACAGACCCATCATAAAAGTATACCCCATCTCTAAATGAGTACTCATTTATTACCCCCCTTCCTCAAATCACATTAAATAGTTTTTTAAAAAACAACTCCACACACTTGAAACAACTATTTTACTTCAATATAATAAATCTTATAAGCATAAATAAATGTCAATCAATGTATAATTAAAAGCAGAAGGATTGAAATGATATAAATATTCTTGATATTCTTGTCTTTTTATATGGACAAATAAGTATGGATGCATTTTATATTTTCACTCCCTCAATGGTCAGCAGATTGGTTACAAATCCATAATATATTTTAAATGTTAATATATCATCAATAATAAATGGCAATGCATCATTTAACCTTATAATTGAAAATACATTTATTTTTTTAATGAAACATAAAAAAATATGGAAAAAATATTTTTTCATTCAATCATACCCAAAACCATTAAACTGGTTAGCTTTCTTTCAATCATTTCTGGCTATTAAATAATTTTGTATCAAAATGTACCAAAGAAGGTATGTTAAAAACCTTCAACAGATACGCTTAAACATGCTTATGTGACAGCCAATCAAATATAATAATGACAGCACATGGATCTCTCAATTCTAAAACACAAGTCAGAATTATAAGAAAAAGATGGGACCCACCTTCTTCTCTGCCTCAATTTATGTATAAATAAGCCAGACTCAAGCATTTTGAACTAAGAGTGTGAAACTTAAATAGTTGAGTCTAGCTTATTTATATATAAATTGAGGCATAGAAAAAGATGGGTCCCATCTTTTTTTCATAGTCCTGACTTGTGTTTGAGAATTGAGAGGTCCATGTGCTGTCATTATTACATCTGACTGGCTGTCACATAAGCATGTTTAAAGCATATCTGCTGAAGGTTTTAGCGTTTACGTTAATACAATGTTATCTGTTCGTGCTTAATAAATTTGATATATTTACATTTATTAATATCATTTCATTAGATTTAAAAAAATTGCTTCATAGTAAATCGAAAGATTTCATGTTGATTATTTATATATAATATTTAGTGAATTAAATGTGAAGGTATTTAAGCTTCACACTGTTAGTTCAAAATGCTTGAGTCTGGCTTATTTATATATAAATTGAGGCATAGAAGAAGGTGGGTCCCATTTTTTTCTTATAGTTCTGACTTGTGTTTGAGAATTGAGAGGTCCATGTGCTGTCATCATTATATCTGATTGGCTGTCACATAAGCATGTTTAAAGTGTATCTGTTGAAGGTTTTAGCTTTCACGTTATTACAATTTTATCTGTTTGCACTTAATAAATTTGATATATTTACAAATAAGGTATGGTTAGCTTTTCATATTACCCAACTTGTTTTTACAGATGGATTATAACTTTGCTTTTTAATTCTTTAAAAGATAAGAAATATTAACATAAAGAAATACATATATCTATTTCATGGAATAAACACATCTGAATATGTTAAATACCTTCTGAGCCAAGAACAGACAATTCAGCATCAATAAGGTGTTTAGAACTAAGATTTTTCAATGTCAAAGCTAATAGTTGCTAGTTGCAGTATGACTTTTGATTTGCCCATGTAGATTTACAAGCTTCCTCTTCTGTTGTTTTTTATCCTTCCATGAAATTTACAATATGATTTTTTCACTGCTTGACAAATCCTTGAGAAATCTTCATCTATAAGTTTATTTTGTAGAAAACGTTCCACATTTCTAATGGAATGCAATATTTGATACTTGGAAAACCATTGAACTTTTATTCTTTCTCTCAATAAGGTCTCATTTGTTCTCTGAATAATCTTCTCGCCTCTCTTGGAAGAAATATGTTTAATTGCAAACCATTAGGAATAATCCCTTCTGATTTACATTACATAAAATCATTTAACTTTCTTATATAAATGTAAATTTGAACAGATTATTCTTAAGGATTTTCATTTAAAATGTCCTATTTCCTCCAAGTGAGAAGATTATTCAGAGAGCAAATGAGATCTTATTGAGAGAAAGAATAAATGTTCAATGGTTTTCCAAGTATCAAACCTTGCATTCCATCAGAAATGTGGAATATTTTCTAAAAAATAAATTTACAGATGAAGATCTCTCAAGAATTTGTCAAGCAGTGAAAAGATCATATTGTAAATTATATGGAAGGATAAAAGAACATCAGAAGAAGAAGCTTGCAAATCTAGATGGGCAAATCAAAAGTCATACTGCAACTAGCAGCCTATCAGCTTTGGCATTGAAAAATCTTAGTTCTAAACACCTTACTGATGCTAATTATTGGAAAAGGTTCACCATTATACCATCTACTACTCCATTATTGAATATAAAGACAGACACTGAGGAAGTTACATTATAAGCCAATTTCTAAAGAATTATTTTTAAAATAAAAGTATAAATATATATGTATTTGTTATCTGATAAATAATAAGTATAACATTTCTATGAACTTTAAATCAGTATAAAAAAATAAAAGACACCATATATATGTATACAGTATTGTATTTTTTTATTTTTGGCACCCTTCTGAACCAGCTGTCCCTAGTTTAATGCCTAAATTGCTTAATACATTATGGTGATCTTGCTTGCTGTTAATAATAGGTGTTGACCATTAAATATTGAATAAAAATTTTACAAAGAGAATTGCTGCTATTATTTATATAAATTGGATATCTATATTTATAATTCAATTATAAGAAATTTCTTCTTTTCTGAGCTAATGAAAACATTCACAGAAAAGGCAGTTTTTTTTAAAAAAATCTTTTCTGTAGATACTTTCATTAACAGTTGTGTATTATCTCTATATTTACTAAATTTTATCCCTGAGTTTTCAATGCTAAAGTAATACATGAAATTGAGTAATAATACAGTCAAAGAAATACATTTATAATGTTTTCAACAAACTATCATCATTTTTTTCCATTTATAATTAAAGCAATCACTTATAATTTGGAACATAGTTCATTTTATATGTAGATAACTTTTGAAACTTCTAAAAAGTTGATCTTTTGGTCTTAAGTATTTCATTTAACTTCATGGTTTTATTTTGGTTTTTGTTTTATGCTTACTTATTTTTATTGCTGATTATTTTATGTTAGAAAATGCATTTCGCCTACTGATAAGCATAAAAAAATGGTATTTTTATTATGATATTTCTTTTTTTGTTTTCATTATTTATGGCTAACTTAATCTGTTTCATCTTATCAAGGCCACAAGCCAGAAACTAGTCTGGGGATATTGGATGAGTAGACACTAGATGGGGATTTTATGTACAAGCCCTCTGGCATCCATTGATTACTCTACCTTGCTGTGTGTGGCAATATATATAGTGAGTTTTGCCTGTTTTAACAGTTATACACAAGCATAAGAGGTGGTGGTCATGTGATGTTTATTGGCTTAAAACCAATCCTGCCTAATAGGGTAGTGGTGGCTATGATTATTAAAGAACCAAAGACACCAAAATGTAAGAGTTCTGAACTGGGTTCAAACCCATATGAATATATAAGCTAATGGGCTTGGATTGAAAACATTATGGTGTGTTCAGTTTAAGACTCATAGTTTTATAGTTAAGTGGAGATAAAAGGTGGTTGCTGGAGAGTTGCATTAGATCCTAAGATCTAGGTGCAGTGCTCTCAGATCCAAGGCTCCTCACTGACGAAGGCCACAAGCCAGAAACTAATCTGGGGATATTGGGTGAGGAGGCACTAGATAGGGATTTTATGCCCAGGCCTTCTGGCATCCATTGATTACTCTAGCTTTCTGTGTGTGGCAATATGTATAGTGAGTTTTGCCTGTTTTAATAATCTTTCTTCTCTTAGAGGGTCATTGTAGCATCTGTTATCTAGATATCTTGGGAGATCTTATTATAATTAGATTATTGCTAGTATATTTTTTTAGGATTATTGTAATACAAAAATTTTATTTCTAGTAGATGGATTTTTTTTTCAGTAAGAAATTAAAACAAAATCTCTTTTTTTAATTGTCAAGATACTCTATCTAGAACCAATTGCTCTTTCATTGTGCAAAGCTCAAATTCTGTCTTCTGTTGAATATTTATCTTTTATTTAGGTTTATTTCTTTTTTTGTATTCTTCATTTATGTAATTCTACCTCAAGAGTACCATATGATTGATTAATGTTTGTTTTTTATTTTATTTTTAACGTTCAGTTTTTTTCTTGTTTTGCTTTTTGTTTTTGTACTATTACATCATGGTTAATATTTTTTTATAAGCTTGTTATATTTAATTTTCTTCTACTTTAATGAAGTTGTTTTGCTCTATTTGGTCTTTTTCATTATTTTTTAGGCTGTTCACAACTTTTCATGCTGTTTGATTATGATATTTTTTTTTCTAATAGAAAGAAGAATGTTGCCTGCTTCTTATAATATTCAATTGATTTATGAAATACTTTTCATTAAAAATAACAACAAAAAATGACCAAACATATTCAATTCATTTAAACTTTATTTAAATTAATAATTATTGTTCTCAACGCCCTGCATTGCTAGGTGCAGTCGTAGAGAGACATTTAAGAAGCATAGAGTCTATTCAGCTATATCACTTGCAGCATTCAAATTTCTTATGGACTACCAAGCAATAAAACCATTCAATTATTTATTGTTCTAAACCAGGGATTCCCGACCTGGGTTACCCATATCTTGAGGGGTGTGGGAAATTTGTCTAGGGAATATAGTAGAGAGCAGATAAATAAGCATATTATACTATTAATATATTCCAAAAATAGTTATGTTATCAACACTTCTGGGCATTCCATATTGGTACTATTTATCAGCCATATCAGTAATATTTCAGGTCTCATTTCAGACACAGACACTGAGGATGCATAAAGTTTTTTCTCACTGTTGCGTCTGATAACTCAAAGTGCCCCGTTAAGGGCTACTTACCAAATAGAGCTTTTATGAAAACTTAATTATTGTTTACTTTTTATTATAATGAATTGGGATACTGGATAATTTATAAAAAGCCAAGAGGGTACAGGAACCAAAAAGTTTGGGATCACCTGTTGTAAATAAATAATTTTTTTACTTAGTAATTTTGACCTGCTTAAAATCTATTAACTCCATATACATCGTGAAATTAAATATATAATCAAATGGTTAATTACTTGACGGGTCAAATCTTTCATTCTACTATTGCATGAAACTACACAGGCAATCTTGATTATATTGGTGGAAATATATATATATATGAAGTTTAGTTCAATAAAAGACAAGTTTTTTAAAAAGAAAAAATGAGATGAAATTTATATATTTATAAATGAGTTAAGTTAAAAAAAAAGAAGCGAAGGAAGACGTTTGAAGTATAGTTAAAACTTTACAAATAAATTTTTCTGTTTTCTTTTATATAAAGATTAAAATTTTGTAGAAAGATTATATGTTATTTATCTTTATTTAGGATTATGGAGACTTGCCTGGCTACGTTCAAGATCGAGAAAGTTTACTTGCTAAAATTCGAGAATCTTATCAGTTAGAGTTGATGCAACAAGTTAGTAGAGGAGGAATGTCAAAACTGACTGATGAAGAAAGAGATGCTTTACTGGAAGGTCTAAAAAATAACTGGAATCAGTTGACTAAAGAATTTATTAGTCAGTCTGTGCTGTTGGACAACGTACATAAGCTACTTCATCACCAGAATTTGGAAAAACAACTCCGAGAATTGGAAAAAGATATCAAACTTATTGAAGACCATCATGAGATTTTTGTTAAAGATAATTAAAGAGTAGCATTAATACATATTTATAGTTTTAAAAACATTCTTTGGTATTTAAATTACATTACACTTTTTTTTTCAATATGTAAATGCATAATTTAAATTATTAATAAAATAATATATTAAATATTACATTTTGAAAAGAAAAAAGAAATTAAAACTAATCCTTTCAAATCAATTATTTTGTTTTTGATCGTCTTAGAATTGTATTGGAAGGCAAATGATTTTCATAGTTTGTCTTTTTTTTCTTTTTTGTAATTGTAATTTTTTTAAAATAAGAATAATGTTTTTTTGTCAAGCGTTGTTAGCCGAGAGGTCATCGCATCTGCCTTGCAAGCAAGTAGTTGGTTGCAGACGGGTGTGGATTCGCGTCCCGACCGATGCTATGACATATGGAAAAAAGAATAATGTTTTTTTATATATAAAATTATTAAATTTATTTTAACTCCCTAAAGTAATTTTCTTTCTTTATTTTAAAAAATCAAACCAGTTTTATGTGATCAGTAATAATCAAATTTGTCTTTTAAAGTGGGGCTGTTAAAATATAAGGTTTCTCAGCTATAATTTACAAATACACACACACACACAGTGCATTCATTATTATTAATTCAGGTTAAAAGTTGTTACATATTTTTTCCAGTTATTATGGCCGATTTCTTTTTTCTTTTAACAAAATTCCACAGATTTTTAATTTGCTTATTTTTATAGCATATTTTAGATTTATTTTTTTAAATTGTTGATATTATATTTCTTATTTATAATTATGCTGAGTTACTTTCTAATGGCGGTGTCCAAGATTCTTTTAAAGTCCAATAGTTAAGTTTTTTAATTTACATTTTAGTATTTTTCTTTTCTAAGAGAACTAGTTTTATTTTCTAGTGCTAAATTTCTTGCACTCATTGGTTGCCTTTATGTTTATTGTTTCATGTTATTGAAGTATGTGTAATAGAATATAGTTATATTTCATTTAGAGTGATCAAGTGTTTTATGTTGGAATGCTGGACGTATTTAAACTAAAAAAAAAATAATAAAACGCGTAACAGTTCGTGAGAATATTACTTTTTTAAATAGTCAAAATAAGAGTCATAGATCACATGACCCTATCTCTTAAGTTTGTAAGTTATAAACAATGAGGATTGCCAATTCCTCTACAAGCTTTATGATAAATGCTTAGCCAGAGCCAGCACTTAAAATATCTCTGTCAGGAACGCCTTCCCAAACCTCTGACCATGGTTTCATGCTTTGGCACTCCTCAGAGAGGTGTCAGGTTAGGTTCAGACACTAGATCTTTAGTTTATTTACTTATGCTTCCTTAAAATGCATTTCTTAATTTTAAAAATTACCGAAAAAAAAAATCATCTCGATAAATTAATAATAAAAATAATAATAGTGAAATATTTTTTTTTTTCTAAAAAAAAAATTACTTAAGAAAAAAACAGGCTCAATAAAAAAAAAATTACTATGTACATCAATATCAAAAATAATTTATATATATATATAACAATCAATATAAAGAATAATATTAAATAAGCGATGGCATTATATTTATATATTTTTCCACAGTATTGTCACAAAATTCTTCTTAGGAATTGGAAAAATTTTATTCAACTTAGATTCTTTTCAATGTTTTTCTTCTTAACAGTATTTTTTTCTGAGATTCAAAACTTATTCATCCCTGAAAGTTACGTATACAATGCAAAACATTTTTTGGAATGAAAAATTCAAGGTTGGGTTAGCAACTCAAATCCAAAAAAGTTCTGAATAATTTGGGATATTCTGGTCAATCTGCGGAAGTTTCTCTTTATGGTTATACTTATCTTACTACGAAATGAAACAAAGCTGCTTAACTTTTTATATTTGCATTTGCTGGAATTTTGATAAATTATGAAATGTCCACTATATTTATTGTTGTTTCCATAATTGAAAATAAAATTAAAAATTTATATATATAAAACTTTCACGTAAATTCATACATATATATATATACTTTTACGTAAATTCACTCATATATATATATAGAATATCGAAGTAGAACATTTATTACATTAGTATGAATTTTTTGACATATATAACTAAGAAATATATATATATATTTTCTCTAAGATATCAATAAATAAGGCAATCATTTCGTAAGATTTCTTTTTATTCATTTTACATTTAACCTCTTGACTTTAAAACTTGGCATTTTAAAAGATGTATGGCTACTTTGATTTTTTTTAAAAATTTTCTATTACTAAGTAGTTGTTTATAGAACGTTTCCACATATCTTGTGGTGTTGCCTTTCTTTTATTAAAACATTGCCGTTTAACAAGTTATTGTTTCATACTTTTATGACTTTTATTCTCTTCTATAGCTTTCCTTACTAATTTGTTGTCATATTTTCTTATATGATCTTTTTTATATCATTTTACAGAATTCTAAATATTCAATTTTATTAAATAGATATTTTTTCAATGTCTCCAAATTTCTTGCTTTCTTTATACATTATCTTGTCTCAATTGATAATTTACTCATGAATAGTTTTTTTTTTTTTGTACTGACTATCTGTGTAGCTGATTTCAATAAAATATTAATTATTTGTTATTGAATTTGTTTCCATGTCTGAGCTGTTATGAAAGTCTGTTAATCCTTTAAAATGATTTGTGCTAGTTTATATTCAATTGAATCTTTCAGAAGGTTAGAAATGTCAAGTGTTAATACTATTTTTTTTAATAGCTTTTATCTCTCTAGCTTTGCATTAACACATATCTTATATTTCATTAAATGATAATTATTTACATTGTCGAATCTATTAAGTACATTTTAGTTGAAATAAATATTTTTTTGTTAATCAAAATGTAACCTAACTTTGATATGTTTTTATTTGGAAACTTTCATATTCATTTTCTAAAGAAAAATAAATAAAATTATTATATAATTCTAAGGTAGTATTTAATTTGCTTATACACAAATTAAATATCGTCTTAGAATTACATATTGCTTGGGAAAAAAGATTACATTTTAATATAAGTTCAGCCCATCCCTCTCCTATTAATATTTATGGATATGTAATGGTCTGGTAATATGAGGGATTAGATTGACATAATGTCTACATAGGTATGACTACAATATCAAATCCAATAAGTGCTTTGAGCATCCCATAGACAGTTTTTTAATGAAAATGAATGGTTGAATAGTTGGTAGGGTAAAAAGATTGAAGCCTGTTCATTAAAGTTTGAGGAATTGCTATTTTAATATAAAACTGCACACTGATTATATGTATATGCGGGAAAATTATGATCTTGCCCAACTGATGGGTGTTGGTTCTGCACAAAATACATATATTGGTGATTATGTATCTCTTCACATGTATATGGTCATATGTATTGGTTGCTTGAGATGGAATGGAGAATGAATAGACTGAAAATCCTGAGTTCAAATCCATCTAATTACATTTACAAGAATTCATTATGTATAGATTTTTATTTTCAGTAAATTCCATTTATATCTTCTTTCTTTTTCAGTTTGTCTCCATATCCAAATTTATCCACAGAACTTTCCATTTTTATTTTCTAACTGTAAATCTTTGATGACAATTTTAAAATGCTGTTTAGTTTAAATAAAATCATTCACTACATCTAAACAAAAATCTACTTCATAAGAATGAAAATTTACCGAAGCTTAAATCTAAATCATCTGTATTTGATATTTTTCAGTAAATTGAATGACTAACTAATTTTCTACTCCATCTAATAAACAGTCAACTTTCATAAAGTTCTTTCACTTTCTATTTATAATAAATCCTATTACACATGTGCTTCCAATATTTATGTCTTAGGAGTAAAATACTTATCAACATTTTATCTTCACAGAATATGACAATGTTCCATTTAATATTAGGCAATTCTTACAATTTATGCAATCTTTCTTTGCTTGAAAAAGATCTACCATTAAAAGATAGATAAATATAAGGTTCTTTGAGTAGAAGTTTAGATATTCAATTGGGGATTCTCAGTATTATCTGTCTTTAGTTGAAGCTAATTTAAATAAAAAGAAAAAATTCAATTAAGAGTAATTGAATGGAACTGTTAACTGTTCATTAGGATGCTGAATGTCACATGATTTGTAGAGCCTAAAAAGAGAACGGTTTCACAATAGCAAAAAATTTAATATATTTTTATTTTCAATAAATTTTCTTCATAATAACATTAGCTATAAAAATATAAAAAAATATACTAAATTAGTAAACTATTAAAAAAGAAAAATATATTTAGATTGAAATAAAAAGATAAATAATTTTTTTCTTTGTCCCCCCCCCCCCAGAAAATCCATCAATTATATTCAAAGTATCAATATTATTTGATACTTCTTGCATATCATTTAACGTTTTCATATCATAATTCTTAGATAGATTTTTTTATTCATTCTTTTAAGACAGAGAAAGATCTTTTTCTTGTGAACTGAAAATGGTAAATATATAAAAAAAATTTAAATAATTTTTGGATTTGAAAAATTAGGGAAAAGTAAAGATAGATATAATCCAACCATTTATTTTCCTTGGGGTCTATAGGCAAGGGAAAAAATCTTAAGATAGCCTCTTTTATTAAGTTATATATACATAATGGTATAATTTTATCTGTATAAAGTGCAAAGAGGGGAACAATGATAGAAATTACTGTTTTAAACTTCATCCCCCCCTGTATTAAGTTTATGGGAAAT
Organism: Epiperipatus broadwayi; assembly: GCA_028023455.1. Lineage (NCBI taxonomy): Eukaryota > Metazoa > Onychophora > Udeonychophora > Euonychophora > Peripatidae > Epiperipatus > Epiperipatus broadwayi. Next base: position 31,717 of record JAQFVV010008110.1, read on the forward strand.
AATCTATTTTCATTTTTTTTTTAAATAATTAGTTTTTAAAGAATAATATTTGATTTAATGTGAATTTGTTTATTAATTTATTTTATTTTTTATAATTATTTATAAATTTTTTACAAACATTAAATTAATTTTTTTTTCATCTGCAAGCAAAAATAAATTGAACTACAGAAAATATTTAAATTTGAAAGAAATTGTATTTTTATAATAAATTTGGTATTTTTTGCAAAATATAATTAAATTAAATTGAAATTTTAATTCATTTGCAAAAAGTATTTGAATTGGGTATCAAAACCAGTTTTCCTCTTAGTGCAACCTGCTCAGGATAAACTGGATGAAAAATAAATAAAAAAATAATTTTTTTTCTGTTGAAGTCAGATTTCAGGATGTCATTGGTAATTTTTTTTACGTAAAAAAACCTCATTGTAGTCCAATTTTTATTGTAGAAAAAAAAAATGTAGTACATATTTTTAAAAATCATAATCATTTAAAATAATGTGATACTAGATTTCATTTAATATTGCCCTATTAGTGTTAATAGCAGATGATGATTTCATTGATGGCCATGAATTGATGTTGAACTGAGATTAAAACCTGGTCTGAAGTAATCTTCAATGATATTTTTAATGTTTATGCAATCTTTCTCCAAACGTTTGTTATACAAATTTATAAAAACACTTTTTTAACATTATTATAGGAAAACATTTCTTAATGAATATATTTATGAATTTTTTTTAATATTTTCACTTCAAATATGAATCAATGAACACAATAACATAATTAGAAGTAAATCAATAAAAGAAATAGAATCAACATAACACAATTGCACAATGATTGTTAATAATATTTTGTTAATATTTTTTATGCAGTTGTTAGCATTAGTTTTTAAAATAATTTTAACATTCTAATACATCTGATAAAAGAAAAAAATATCAAATACAGAATATCACAAAAATCAATAAAGAAACATTATTTAAAAACAAAGCAGGGTTTTGCATTGTTCACAAATTAATAGTAATATATTGTCTTCTTTTAATTGTCTCTCTTTGTAAGAATTATAATTTATGATCATTTTTTTTTGGTAATTACAATGTAATCGGGCTTGGCCACTTGATGGCATTGTTGGCAGTCAAAAACAATACAATACAATGTTCGGGGCCGCGTTATATTTTTAAATCGAGCCGCTGTTTTTTTTTTTTTGGTTATTAATTTATTGATTGCTATAACTTTTTTTTCATGCCTTTTTATTAAAAAAGTTGTTTAATTTTAATTTTGTATTTAGTAAACGACAATCTTTTTTTTTATTTTTAAATCGCTGTTTTTGGACAAAGTTGCTACTCTGCGATGTCTATTTAGTGATGTCTTTCACTTAATTATTGGTAAACAACAACCTTTTTTTTATTTTTAAATCGCTGTTTTTGGACAAAGCTGCTACTCTGCGATGTCTATCGCTTAATTATTGCTTTCTACATAAAACAACTGTGTAGGGTTAGGGTTAGTTAGGGTTAGGTTTAGGGTTAGTTTTAGGGTTAGGTTTAGGGTTAGTTTTAGGGTTAGGTTTAGGGTTAGTTTTAGGGTTAGTGTTCTGTTGTTTGTAATGCTAAAATAAAAGATATCAAAATCATAACCGTAGGACAAAAGAAACTCAAACTTTTTTAAACAACAACAAACACATATAAATGTCTTATTTACTTATTAAACGTATTTATAATATGTGCTTTCTATGAAATTTACAAAAAATCGTGTGTATTTTTATTGGACAGCAGAAATACTTAGCTTCTGTTGTCGGCAACTGCAGAAAAAGTTGATCGCCATCCATTTTATCAACTACGTGGTATTTCACGTAAAAACAAGATTTCACACGCGATATCGGCTGAATTCTTTTTTACCTACCCTCGGCAAGCTTTTACACCTTACACATTCTCTAAACAAGGATGTGGCTGTTTAGAAAATTACTATAAATTCATGTTTATTAAATAAATTATAAATACAAATATTGTGTAATGTATATTGTAAAAATTTGACTAATCCAATTAAACACACATATATATCAAACTGTAAATGAAAGATAAGTGTGTGGATTCACAATAACTGTCGTGAAGCAGAAATAGGCTGTATTATTTCTGTGTTATGCATCATAAACGACCTAATGGCTAAGACAAACATAGATGTTTTCTATAGCCGTAAGTCAGGCCTTGTAAATGGCATTTGTTAGTGTTTTGGCAAGCCAGAATGCCATCAAGTGGCCAAGCCCCATTACGTTATAAGTACCTTTTTTTTTTATTAATTTATAAATTTTCATTAGCTGATGCTATTATTTATAATTTGTGACCAAATACATTGAATCCTAGATTATCACTATGACTTATAATATATTATTAAAAGGATTTTTTTTGGAGGGAAAAACTAGAATGGGGCAATAATATTGTTTTTGACTTTTCCTATACTAATCTATATCTTACCAATAAAAATTTCCCAAAAATGGAGCACAAAAACTGACAAAGATTACACACCACATGAAGCCATTATTTTCATATTTGGCAACTCTGTCAGCATAAAATTATCTTGTAATATATTAAATTCTAAAAATAGAAGAATAAAAGTAGAAGGAAATAATTATACATGTATGTATTAGGAATACAATTATTTTATTTTCACTTTGTATTTGTTACTACTAAGCAAAATAGATTGATAGATAATTTTATTGTTTTTGTGAATCCAACATGATTTATTTTTTCTTCCCATTGTAATGGTCAGAATCATCTATCTCGCTAACACACTGCAGAATTCAAACCCCAGACATGAAACTGAACATTCTAGGAGGGGTTGCCTTCTAGATATACTAAGTTCGAATCTAAAGCCCAAATTTCACAGCACCATCTACGTGACAATGCATCTGATGCCACTACTAGTATGACCTTTGACCGGTGCCTGGTGGTCAGGGAGAAACAAAAGACTATATTAAAAGAAGTTTGGGTGGCTAATTAACGTCTATGGATTTACAAAAGAAATGCAGAAAATATATATATAGACCGAGACAGTGATAGGAATCAATAAAATAAGATATCAAATTTAGTTTAAATAATTTCACAAAATTTATTCATAAAATATATATATAATGCCACTGTCTGCTTATATGAGACAGGGACGCATATTAAATAATTGTGGGCATTATATTTCAATAAATGACAAAAGGTTTTAAAACAAAGTGATATATTCTATTCCTCGGGCTAATAGCATTACGATAATGTGCTTGATGAGATAGGAACATGTGCGAGGTGCTTTGAGTAATTATACAAGTTTAAGAAAATATTTGAAATTAAGTGTTCGAAAATATTTAATAGCACAGACAAAAGCTTACTAAGCAACAAAGTGGGAATGTGATCAAAGCATTTATTTGAGAATAATAATAATAGAGTTGCATTGGGAGGTCAGTATTGCTGATAATGAATTTATTAAAGTTGGAGGGTGTGACACGTTTAAGTCACAGATGCTTTGTAAAATAAATATAAAATAAAACAATATTGAAGATCCGGAATAATTACGGAGGGCATCTCGCCGCTAGCCCATAGGAAAGTATTTTGATGAACAGCCGAAACTTAGCGACTGGGTGATGATTGCGTTTAATTCCCAGGGGTGTCATTTGCGAACACCCTCTGCCTGGAAACTTGCAATAAGTGAAAAGAACGGACTTTGCCGTGTAAAGAATCCTTGGAAAAATAAAACAAAGCGGTCTCAACAACCAATTCATTTACCAGCAATACGAGACTAGTGTATATAAAAACATACTGAATGGGTTTTACTCGGATTAAGAGAAATGCCCAATCGAATTCCCCAAAATTCATTTAAAAGGGCCCGCACATTCTCGACGTCAATGATGAACTTTATAATTAAAGTAGAACACGGTAATTAAAATATGAAAATGCATGCTTGCGGGTTTGAAAAGTAAGTATAGATTTATATACGCAATCATGCATTAGGGGACACATTTAATCATTGACCTCGCACACACTCTCATATTAGATTAAAATCAATAACATGTAGATTTTAAACTATGTGATTATATTATATATTAAAGAAAACAATCGCCCTCGAATGAGTGATTTGCAAGATAATAAAAATTGAAAATTATTTAGAAATTGAAAATATGCCTTTATAGCGGCATCTTAGTTTCAACTAAAGGAATGATTCACTCGGTCAAAGACGATTCTGACACATTATCATAATAAAATAACAGAAAGCTTAATAAATAGAAAATATTAACCCAAGGATAGAGAGCAAAATGTTGAGTATATTTAAACATGTTAAAGAAATACATAATGAAGTTATGTGAAATATAAGAAAAACATTTTTAAATAGCTATAGCATGTTAGTTATCACAAGAGCTCTTGGGTTAATTTAGGGTTACCTCTGGAGAAGCATTTTTAGGTAGATTGATGGTCGGCAGGTTTTTATATAATTTAACAGCAAAATCTAGAAATGTTCATATTTTTGCAGCAGCAGCAGTTCCGGGGTTCCTTATGTGATAACTTCCGATGGTATACGGCAGCATATGACCATTTCGGAGAGAAATAGCCTTCTTGCACTCTACTCTGTCATGTCAAGATTTACAAATTACTAGAATAGAACTCAGAATGATTTCTCTTAGAAACATTAGAAGAAAAACTAAAAACTGGAGAACAAAAGAAAACTCTTCTTTTTATAGTAGACGTTAACAATAGAACTGCCCTGGAGCATTACAAAAATATATTGGACTTATCAGCTGTAATTAAATCTATCCCAATGTCTAAAGGAATTCAACATTAATTAATTTCTTTTGTTAATTTCCCTGTCGACATTCGGATTACAAACTAGATTTAATTAAAAATTACTTTTATTAATTAAAGAAAACCTTAAGTGGACATCTGCTGTTTTTAGATAACTTATATAATATTAGCTAATTAAATTATTGTCCCTCATTTATTTTAAAGAAATATTTGGAATAACTTTTATTAAATTAAACGAAAGTTATTTTACTTTTAAATTGCAATATTTTAATCTATTTACTAAACGAATATTTACTAAATGAGTTTTATTTTAAATCAAAATATATTACGATAATATATTTGTAAATAGATTCAAACAAAATAACTTTAACCATTTATAATTTTGATATGTTTTAAAATGGATATCATAGTGTGTGCGCAATTACAACTTATATAACTTACTTTTAAATAAATGTAAATTATGTGAACAAATACATAATTCATAATATTTTATTTTATTTGGGAATAAGTTATATATATAATATGAGCATTGTGCTCGTGGTTTAAAATTAAGCGGGATTTTCGATATATAATTGTATTGCAGACACACTACGATAGATTGGGGTTCAAATTAAGGTATGAGGGTAGGAAGTCGGTGAGAAAAGGTGAAACGAAGATCTGCAAAGCAGACCTTACTGTTTTACCATGGGACTCAACTAGTAACAACAGGAATCTGAGAAGACCATGACAATTTTTAAAAATCTTAAACTCAAAGGTAAAATACATCTTATCTGAGGTGTGCAGGTAAGTGATGCATTCATGACATGATCAGAATTTCCTAAGCTTATGCAAGCTATTGAAACAGAAGCAAGCTCTAAACTGTAGTGCCAACCATAGAGATTTTTTGCACAAACCTCCTTGCATCCATTAATTACTAAGGCTTGCACTAGGTAGCACTACTGTATGGAAAGTTTACTACCATTTAAGTGGCCCATTCATGCGTAGTTAAGTGGCCTGTCAATGTTTGTCATCTCATGAATAATTACATAGTAATAACAGCTGCAATGACAAATATGTATATAAGGAATATTAGAAATTTGCTTGGGAGTACAACTTCCTGAGTTTATAGGTTTGTAAAATATTTCACAAGTTCTGAAGCGATTATATCACACTGTGTTTTAAATTTTTTCCTGATATCTCAACAGGATCTGCAATCATTCAATTTTTAAGATTACAAAGAGCTGTTTTAACTTTGACAAGGTAGATATCTTTGTCCTAATCTATGTGAATTGATAGAATGAATATGTAACTGAATGCAGTCATATGAATTAATTATGTGATTATTTTTATAATGTTCAAGATAACCACTGTTTTATATTATGTAATTTAAACTATTAGTAATTTTTAAAGAAAAGTATAAATGTAAATATAAATTATGATAATAAAATTCATTTCTCAGACACTACCTTTTAATCTATGTGAATAGATCTTTTACACAGAAACAAAAATTTCAAGTTCACTTTATTTTCTACACTTCATCACTAAGGATGATGATGTGTCCAGAGACTTGTCAATATTTGAAATGATTAAAAAAATTGTAAAGTATTATTTATAATTTATTTATCTATATAAAATATAGTAATAATTATGATCTATAATTAAGTAGTCTAATATATATATATATTGTGTCCTTTTCTATAGGTCAATGATGGTTATAAATGGTCAATTACTAAAAAATTTTAAAATTAATATTATATAGTATTTAAAATTATAGACTATATTAAGCAGTAAAAGATTAATAAGATATATTTAATAGTAAATATTGTGATGGTGAGAATTGTATTTAATTCTATATTTTTCTAAATTGTTTTTCAAAATTTTATATAATTATTTTATATAATATAAGTAGCAAATTTATTAAGACAGATAAAATTAGACTAAACACCAGAAATGACTATGTGACTGTCTGGAATATTCTATGTATAAGCACCAGTTTAAATTAATACTAATAATTAAAATATTTAAATAGTATATTATAGAGGTGGATGGAATTGTCACACATCATAATAAAAATAAATAGTATACACCTTTATTAATTATTGTTTCAAAATTGTTTTAAAGGTAGTTAAATTGTAATAGATAATAATTGATTTAAAAATAATAATGAGTTAACATTTAAGTCTATTATGTCATGATTTTAAAACTTTAGAAATTGTTTATAAATCCAAGTAGGGATTGACCAATAAAAAATAGATCTTGGCAGACAACCAAAATCGCGCCAACTAATTGTATAAACAGGGGAGAACAAAAATGTGTTGACTCCAGAGCAGAGGTAAAATTTTAAGCTCTCTAAAAAAAAAATTTTTTTTTTTTTTCAATTTATTAGTCAATTTTATTATAATTTTAATAATATCTTTGAAAGAAACCAACTGACAATTTAAAAATCATCCGAAGAGAATCTTAGAATAAAATTTTTTAAAAAAAGTTTTTCATAGTAATGTTTCACTAACTTTACAGTAACCTGCCAGTGAATTCTATCGAAATATAATCAGAGTTTTCAATAGAAAATGGATAGATTCTTAAAACCAAGTTGTAAATTTTATAATATCCCAAATATGTTAATGTTATTCGTTGATATAGTTTATATAGCGTATCACTATGAAAGCTGTTTTCGATGCGTATAAAATCAATGAAAGGACATTGTGCCAAAGTTAATGAAGATAATGGAAAATAAAAATAAGTATTATTCATATAAGAATAAATGGACAAAAGGAATTTTAATATTGAAATAGTTTGAATTGCTTTCTTTAAGATGACTTGAGAAAATACTCTAGAAAATAGTTAAAGATCGGAAGTAGTGTATATAAAATAATAATGAATGAAAGTAGAAGTTTACCAAGGAAAACACTTGCCTAAAGAAAAAAAAAAATTTTACAGAAGAGAAATATAAAATATTGGATCCATGGAAAATGCAATTGGTACCGTAATTATTAAATAATTGTAGTTTAACTAGAAATAAAGATGCATCAACGCGCCGAGGTAATATTCGCCATAACATTAAAAAGCTTCGTGGGATAACTAAATAAAATGTTTTCTAATAATTTTGGATTAAACACTAAAACTAAAGATCATCTAAACAGTTTATTAAATGAACTAATTTATTTAAAACTTTAATAAGCAGAAAGGAGAACATTCGGACAAAAGAAGAAATAATAAATATTATGGGACTAACCAAGATTTACTGTCAGAAAAATATGTGATTATGGTTTGAATTATTTTCTTTACTAATCTAAGTTAAACATTAAGTTTTAGATAGCGATAGGGAAAACAAAATACATTAATTCGTAATATAATATTATATGAAATAATATGTTTTGATTTTGAATTTTAAAATAAAATTGTATGTATGTGGAAATTTGTATATTTGCGATGCTCGAAGAGAAAGAAGCCTACTACGAACTCTGATAGGAAGATAAAGATTGTTTTTGGTAACATTTATAATTATTAATGATATATAATGTATGTTTTATTTATTTAGATCAGCTGAGAATCGAATGAATGTAGCACAAAAGTTTTATTGTTATTATTGTTGTAAAACGCATTTTTGAAAACAACACTCTAAAACACTTTGAGATGTGATTAGATTTTTAAGAATATGCATACGATAATCATTTTATGTGTTATTAATATAGTTCAATATAACCGATGGTTATGTGATATTTTCTGTTAATTTTCCGATTGGGATATTTAAATGTTATTTTAACAAAATGTAGATGTTGAACCTACAGTGTAATAAAGCAAGACAAATTGTTCTTATGGAATAGGGAAATGTTTTATATTAGTGAATTTTGTTTATTGTTTTAAAAAGTAGTTAGTATTTTATCGATGTTGGATACAGTAAAAATCTCGAGAGATAGTTTGGGTAGTGACTTGGTAGTACGTGGTGATTCAGAAACCAAGAGGATGTATTAAAAACTAGGATGCTACAGGGAGTGAAATAATAAGTAGTTTTAGATGTTAATCAGCGTAGTTAACAAAGCCCTACGACTGGTACACATGTTGTCTTGGACAGTGATATTTTATATATTTCTTGTGAGTCGTACTAGATGTTTGGTAAAGCTGAATAAATAGCTGCCCACATCATGCTTATCGCCAAGGTTATTAGACAATGAATGTCGGACCTATTCACACTGTTCCATACATTTTTGAAGTATATTGCGGATAAATTATCTATCTATCTTCCCGATATCCTATACATCTTTCACTATCTTTATCTGTATTTCTTGCAACTACATCGTTATATGATAAGTCTATTAAAAAGGAAACAATAGATATTTTAGATTGTATGTCAGGCTATTATTTGGAATAAGAATAGTTAAGTCTTAACGAAGAGTAGATTATGATTATTGAAAGAAAGATGTAGATATCCTAAGAAGGGAAGGAGTTAGAGAATTATTTTAATTTTTTTTAAGAAATGAACTATAATTTTATAAAAGTATATCCAAATAGAAATATAAAAAAATATTAAATATAATTTCACGTTTTCTTATTGTTAATTATATTTTAAAAAATATAAGTATTGCATATTTAAGAAATACCATAACATTCGATAATTATAGTATATGTGAAACTGTAACAGGTGATAATTAAACCCGTGTTATACTATTATACATGAGTATGGCTTATGGAATAAACGTATTATAGTTTACGAGCATTGGAGAACAAACGTTAAAAGTAATAATAATATTTGAATAATATGCGGAGTGACTTCTATAAAGTTACAAGAAAAATGTAATTTTCTTTTAAAAACCATATTGATTGTAAAATTATTATGATGTTATAAATGATGTTTATCCACATAGATAATTTATAATACAGTAACTTTAATATTAAAAGGTAAAGAATGGTGTTACCCATAAAATAGTTAAAATAAGTGATATGATAAACCTAATGAGAAATAAATAAATAACTTTTAAAAGGCATAATAAGTTTATTTAACGATAAAAGAAATATAAATGTGTATAATTCAGCTATTGTAGTGTAAAGAAAAATGAGGATATCCCTTGTAAATAGATGTAGATGGATTTGTTTGATGTATTTATTTTTATTGATGTTAATAAAATTTTAAAATTTGTTTATTAAAACTTGTGTCTGAGTTTTGTTTTCTCTACATCATTGCATGAATTCACAGGGTATGTTCACAACCATTAAACTAAGTATATGATTGTTTGCACAAAAGATAAATAGAGAAGTATGTTTAATCTTAAATATTTATTGATGATATCTTGTAATTAAATAATTATAAAATTGCATTATGCATTACTGGTCATCAATCCATTATCATAATATTTTGCTAAATT
>JAQFVV010008111.1:0-41767 GCA_028023455.1 Epiperipatus broadwayi
ACTATATTGATAGTCATAAAATAAAATCTACTGGCCATAAAGATTTGGGATTAATATTTACAAACAATTTCACTTTTAACAAACACATACACACACTACTCAAAGATTGTTAATTTAAAAATTGGAAAAACTTATTTCATATTTATTTTGCTGCTTTTATTTGAGATTGAAGAGAGTGGATTTAAGACAAGTTATTACAATATAATATCATTATTTCTTGTAAACAACACTTAAATGTAAATAATTCCCAATAATTAAAATTACAGCAAATTCAAAACTCAACCAGACTAGCCAATAAAAGTTTTGGATTTGGGGTAATTTTAATTATTAATTGACTAGTTTAGCTTTATGCTTGTAATGTTTATAATTCTCAATGTATAATTACTTACTTTACTCTATTTTTAAAATATATTTTTAATAAATCCAAAAATAATAAATATTTAATAAGTTATTTTTATTCCAGTAGCTTCATCAGTAAATAATTTATAAGAGTCTTTAGAATTATGAAAAGATTAAATTTAGAGTAATTGATTTACTAGGTAATATGTATGTAATGTATTTTAAATATATATCTTTAATTAAGATAGTGAGCTCAATTGATTCTCCAAAATCCATTATAAATCAAAATCTCATATAAAGCTAAGCAATTATAATGAATTGACATGAGGCAAAAAAATAATTGTTTTTTTTAAACTTCACTACAAAAATGCAATTAAAACAATAGAGGTTGAAAGTGAAAACTGTATTAATTATTAATTATATATATATATATATATATATTAATGATTATCAACCATTTTGCTTTTTATGTAGTCAGAGAATATTTCTTAAATCATACATTATTAAATCAAAATAAAGCATGTAAAAAAACTCACTATAATGTCATATATTTTAAATTTTTTAAAAATTAACACAAATGTATAGTTTAAAATTTATTTTTGCTGTATTTCATGTTTGATTGTCAAACCTTTTTTATTTTTGTAATATTTAACCAATGAAATATTAAAATTGTTGCAGCAGCATTATTATTATTTTTCATGAATATTTTTATTTTCCACCAATGCAGTCAAAATTAAATAAAAATTGCAGAAAGAAATGCAATAAATAGTTGACTGTTGTAGTTTTAATTATATAAATGATTAATTTTTTTTTGCTTGCTATATCTAAAAGTGTTATTATTTTGAAAATGTCATAAACAAATTAATAGGATTATTGTTTTAATATTAAGCAAATAAAATATTTTAAATTTAAGTTTAGCAACTTTTAATCATATAAAATTAGATTATCAGTCCATAATCTTTCAATATCATTTTTTTCAGAATAGCTTACAACTCTGATGACTTTATTTTATAAATATGATAATCATACTCTTATACAAGCATAATAATGTTCATAAGCATTTTAATCTGAGAATAGATTGAATGAATATATTATAGCTAATATACCCATTTTAAAATTTAATATAAATGAATTTTATTATAATATATATGATAAAGTATATTTTTAATTGTACTAAATAAATCTAACATTTGTTTTTTTTGTCTTGTAATCATTTTTGTTGAAAATCTTTTTTATTTTGAATATATTATAAATAAATGCACAGATTGTTTTGCAGACATTAGATTAAAATTTATGTAATACATTAATTGTATTTCAATTCTATAATTAAATCATAATATTGTATACAGTATAATAAATAAACTTTGTATTGCAATTGTAAATTTGAAATGACATAGCTTTAATGAAGTCACTATCCAATAATTACATCAAATCACAATGAATACCATTAAAAAAATGTAGATTTTTTATTAAAAAAAGATCCACAATTTTTTAAAGACCAAGAGTGAATAATTGATTATAAATAAAAATAGGGGTATAAATTGATGATAACTGCTATAGGGAATTATGACAAAGGTTCATTGCTAATCAGAGTAAAGATGTATTCTAATATTTCATGATAAGTTTAATAAAATCTCTTATAAAATCGCATGTTTGACACAAGAGTACAATAATATGTTAGAACATTCACCAATAGCATTAAATAATATATGATTGTTTGAGTAATAAGAATTATCAGTGGAATCTGGCAATGAAATAAATATTGATTTTTCTAGTATCTTCGTGTAAATGATGCTTTTAAATAAAAATGATTTTATGATAAAAGGAATTAAAAAACTTCTTGTCATTGAAATTTATACACTACACATCATTCTAGGATTTAATAAACACCTTCAGATTTATCACTTTTAATTTTGTATGATGATTAGGATGACTGGAAGGTTAAGATATTTTTCCACATGTGCCTTACTATTACTTTCAGACATCTAATAGCTGTTAAAACAGCCGTCTGAGGAGTAGATCAGGCCTAGACACATGACAGAGATTTTTTGACAAGAAAAGAATGATACCAATTTCTTCTTTACTTAGCTTTTATATATATAAGCCAGTCTTAAGCATCTTGGCTTGAAAGCATGAATATATAAACATATACATTTATTACTCACTGAGTTATTAATTTATGATATTACAGTATGAAATCTTGATTTAATGCATCGCAATTTTTCTAGATGTTAATATAAGTTATCAGCAATGTATGCCAATACAGCCTTGTTTAATTGCATGTTGTTATTAAATTAGTAATGACTGGGGCATAAGTATTTCTTTCCACATGCACCCTTTACTATTACTTTCAGACAGCCAATATTGCTAAAACAGCAGTCTGAGGAGCTTAAGACTGGCTTATATATATAGTTAAGTAAAAGATAGGAATGGTATCATTATTTTCAGGCCAAAAAAATTTACCATGTGTCTAGGCCTTGAAATGCTCCTCAGACCACTGCTTTAACAGCGCACAGCTTGACTGAAAATAATAGTAAGGTACAAGTGGAGAGAATACAACCTCTTTCATAAATTAAGCATTGACTGAATAACAACATGCGATTTAAACAAAATATTATTTAAGATGATTATAAAGATTAACATTCTGGAACAATCTTCATATTTTATTATATTTTAATTATTAACCGTTAATGATTATTATGGAATGTTTAATAAAGGTTATGAAAAAACACTTAATGCAATTTCAGATGTAAAAATATTAAGTTATTAGTAAAATCAAATAACTAAAAGAATATGTTTCTGAATCAAAACTATATGGAAATAAGGGATTAGTTGATACATTAGAAAATCACATAATGCTCAAAATGACAATTTTTAAAACATGGAGTTTGACCTTTGATTCCAATTCTGTTACCATACTTATCAATGTAATAATATTATAAAATTTCCGCCATTATTATAGAATTGAAATGAGCTGTATTTATATAAATATATTATCTATATAGTATATTAAAAATTAAAATTTATTTTAATTCTTTAGAGCCAATTTCCAACTATTATTATAAAAGAAGGATATAGCCTGCAAATACCTTTGATGTACAGAAATTTAATATAAAATGCCAATCACACTGCATATAGAACAGATTATGATGTAAAATTTTATGAAAGATAAGATTTTCTAAATGTGGTTCAAAGGAATAAGCACTTCAAGTTAAAAAATTAATATCAGATAGTTGACCAGTAATTATTGAAATAGATAAATTAGGATAGTTAGAACATGGATATTATGTAGTTCGTCAGATAAGGATTCATAAACAAAAAAAGTGGGACATTGTAAAAAAGGTTTTAAAGAAAATATAATATTAATGAAATATAAAAAACAACTCTAATAAAGTTTTTTTTAAATTATCACCTGAAATGTAAGTAAAGAAACTATAATTTGAGGTAAATATTTTGTATTGATTGATTTAAGAAAAGTATGTATATATATTAGGGTGCGCTAAATCTAAATATTGTGCATAAATACTCATAGTGAATGCACAATTTTATCAAAGATAGTGAGTAAAATATCATGTTAACTTTTTTTTTAGAATGTATAGATATTATATAAAAAAATAAATAAATATATTATAATTAATTTATTGTAAAGCATTTAATAATTAAAATATAATAGACAAAATATCATTAAAATCATTTAACATTATATTTATCTGTGTGATATTTCCATTTTTATATAGTATTCAATTATATATATTTTTTAAAATAAATAATAATCATGCCTATAATATATATATATTCAAATAAATCATTTTCAGAACAATATAAATAAACACATTATCAAAATAAAACTTCCTTTTACAAATAACAGAATATTTAAGTAAAATATAGATTTTAAAATGTAGACTAAATAACACTAGTCTTAAGCTTTCTATAATTTTTTAATAATTATTTTTGAATTTCTTTTATATAATCCTAATTCAATACTTTCACATACCATTTTATATAAGTGATTACATTGATTTTTATTTAATAAAGTATTTTCCATTAATAATTAATCTACCAGTATTTACTATATTAAATAAAATATTAAATTAATAAAAAAAATAGTTTATATAGGAAGTAATGAAATCCATAAGTTTTTTAATCTATATGTAAACTTATGTTTTTAATATATGCAAATTGTCTTTCTTTAAATGCTAACAATAATTAAATAATATAATTTTAATGTTACAAAGTAAATTATACTCGTTTATGTAATATTTTATTTTTAATAAAAATGTCTAAATTCAGACAATTATATATAATGAAAACTTTGATAAAATAAATTACGACTAGTAAAAGTTCTGAAAACATTTTAAATTAATTTATTATTTTTCATTCCATTAATATAAATCTATTATTTTCAGGAATAGAAATCTATTTTATCCATTAATTTTATTTAATTTAAGGATTTTTAACTATAAGGTTATCCAACAATAAACATATTATCATTATATCTAAAATAAGTTTAATACCTAAACATCACTATCTCATAAATAGTATATAACTGTTATTAAAATACTAAAAACAAAGTAAAACTATCAGGTAGTGTCTTGTGCCAACAAGAGAACACTGGATGCCAGAAGGCTTGTGCATAAAATCCCAATCTAGGTGCCTATTCATCCATTGATCCCCAGACTAGTTTCTTACTTGTGGCCTTCTGTCAGTGAGGAGCCTTGGATCTGAGGCACTAGATAGGGATTTTATGCACAAGTCTCTGGCATCCATTGATTGCTCTTATTGCCCAAGATGGCACTACCGTATAGAGAGTTTTGCTTTGTTTTAATACCTAATTGAGAAGAAGAAAAAACTGTTTCAAAATATTCTTCACAAAATATGCCAACATATGTCACATATAGTAGCTGAGATTAGAAATCCATGGGCCATCCTTCTATATTATTATTCATAATATTTTTATTGATTAATAAATGTTAATACATATTTAATAAACAATGGCATTAATATGCATACTTATTATGATACAAACATTGACCAATCATATGTATGGAATTTTTAGTTTTATAGATCCATAACTTATTAATATTTTATATCATATCAAATAATAAAATTGTATGTTTGACAAATCCTAATTATGTTTCAAAAGGCACTTTATTATCTCAAGAAAATTTTTACATGGAAGTTACATTTTGTAAATTCTTTGTTTTTTTTCATGGCAGTGTCTGGATTTTTGATACATAATTTTATATAAGAGCATATATACATCAAAGAAAACTGTCTCAATACTGAAAGATGTCACATTGATTACAACCATGTTTGCATGTTCATTTCAATGACAAAAGTTTCTGCATATAATATACTGGATTGTCCATTCTTTATAACTTTGCTGTTTGTCTGAGCAGGGTGCAAAAATTTCCAATATAGACTGCTACATGATTAATATATATAACATTCGCTTGACAAATAAATCATTTTTGTGCAGTATAACTATGCTTTATACATAACATTTATTATTCCACCATCTATAGGTGTATTTTAATTATGTAGTGTTTAGATTTTATTCCGATTGATATATATATATATATATGATTTATACTAGTGCAGACATATTTTGTTTAACATATAATCATTTATGATTTATTCCATTAGAGATGTTTTGATTACAAACATGTAAGTATTTGGGATTTATTTTGATACAGACATAGTTTGCATCTAAAAATATAAGTATTCATGATTTATTCCAACAAAGATGTATTTTATATATAAAATATAATCATTTATTATTTATTCAATTAAAGATGTATTTTGATTATAAACATATAAGTATTTAGTCTTTATTTCAATACAGACATAGCTTGCTTATAAAAATATAAGTATTCATGACTTATTTAAAAAAAGATGCATTTTGATTATAAACATATAAGTATTTATGATCTATTTCAATACAAATGTATTTTGCAGATAAGATATAAATATTTGTTCTTTATTTCAACAAAACATATTTTGCCTATAAAAAGATAATTATTTTATGGTTTATTTCATTAAAGATGTTTTGGTTATGAACATATAAGTACTTGAGATTTATTTTGACACAGACATAGCATGTGTCTAAAACATAAGTATTCATTATTTATTCTAACAATGGCATATTCTGTATGTAAAATATAATCCTTTATGATTTATTTTATTAAAGGTGTACTTTGTATATAAAAATATATGTATTCATGATTTATTCAAATAAAGATGTATTTTGATAATCAACACATAAGTATTTATGATTTATTTCATTACAGACATATTTTGCAGATAAGATATAAGTATTTATGCTTTATTTCAATATAGACATAGCTTGTTTATAAAAATATAAGTATTCATGACTTATTTCAAGAAAGATGCATTTTGATTATAGACATCTAAGTATTTATGGTTTATTTTAATACAGATGTATTTTGCATATAAAAATATAATCATTCATGTTTTATTTCAAGAAAGATGTATTTTGATTATAAACATATAAGTATTTAATAGTTCATAAAATCTTTACCTTCATTTTTATCTGGTGTGGTCATCCACTACAGGTCACTATTGTATTTCAAAAGGGGTTGGTTTATTTAAGCTAATTATTTAATTTCCCTGTGTATTTATCCAGGCATTACTTGAAGATTCATGGCTGCAGATAAAGAGAGAAAGCTATTACTGTTTAGCCTATCATCCTTATGCTTCCCATATTAATATTTTTTTCAATATCCACCAATTGTCAGGTTCATACTTAGTAAAACTAGATTTCTTAGCAAGGATGACCTGTGTGGCCATAAATACAATTATTCCAAAGATGACTCTGCACCAAAACCACTTGGCAACTAAACAGATAAACAACACGTAAATAGATCTCCTTTTGAGCTTCAACTCCAGTATTTGTACTCTGATCAAGTCTCTGGATTAATCTAGCATGACTCCACTATATCTGATTTGCCAAAAGATTTCATTTAAGCCAATGTGTTTTTCTCTTCTTGATGATTGGATCATTTAGTTTTAGCTTAAACAGATGAGGAATTAGGGAAATAATGCTTTTTTTTTTCAATTTGATAAATCTTGCCTCAAGTGATTATTACACTTTGCATGCAACAACATCGTTTCAAAAATAAAAATATAATATTTTGATAAATACCAGTTTTAAATGCTTAAAGATGTATTTATTTCATGACTTAAAATTTATAAAAATCAAAGATGAAGATTTATCTTTTTTCTTTCAACTCTGAATCATTCATTATTTTTCTTTCTAAATGTAAACATTTTTCTTTTTTTATAAGATTATTGAAAAGTTGTTTTCTTTTATGTATGTCTGTTTTACTTCAATCAGTCACTTTAGGTGGAAGGGGAAAATATATTCATGAAACAACATGTCTGTGTCATTATCTTCCAATAATGTTGGGATGAAATCATCTGGAAGTACAATTTTATTCCACACTATATACATGTCATTTCACATTATTGTGTCTCTACTGGTTTTAGAGTTGCTGATGAAATGCTTGAGCTGGGAAAACTGAATACATGAACTGTAGCCTTTAATGTCAGAATAAGCAGATGTCCAAGTGTAAAATACCAGTTCACAATGCCCCATGATGTCACAAAAATTCATTTTTAAGCATTATCTCTTTTGTCTCTAGGGAGATCATTCATATAAGAGTAGGAGCCAGAGTAAAAAATATTTGGCCCTGTGCCAACCCTGCTAAACTTCTGTGTGTCTTAGGGGCTTATTCATATGGTCTATTTATGAGACCATGGTTTATTTGTGAGGCCAAGATATATTGCTGGACTACTGTAGGAGTTCAACACCCAGGTCTGGATAGTGCCAAGAATATACTTTGGAGCATCATGAACACAATGCATCCAAGCAGCTATGCTCAACCATCCACCCACCTCAACATGAAAAACACAAATTCATGTATCACTTCATCTAACTCACAGACTTCTTCCACCAGCTATATTTGTTTCATTGTTCCAGATTGTAGGTGCATCCTGGCTCTGGAGACTGAAGATTATGATCAGTTCTCCTATTATGCTCTTGTTTCCTTTGAAATGATGGACTTCCACTAGTCTTTGGTCACTTTTCAGGCCAGACTTAATCCTGGTAGCTTGTGTTTCTATCCACACTTTTTTGCAGGTTGTCATCACTATTCAACCTCTTTACTATTCAGATCTGGTATGTGCTGTGTTTACTGCCTATTGAATTAATTCTCTGCCTCTTCCATGGTGGTACCCCATTTCTTTGGTGATGATACCATGATGGTGGATCATAGTTGTTGTATTTTTGACAAGGTATTTTGCTTTTGTACTTGATGGTTCCTATTCTAAGCCCTTCATCTCTTCTATAGGGAGGTTTATTTGGCAGCTTGGACACTCTTTCTTTGGTTGTTGATGTACTGCAGCTATCTTATGCTGTTGATAGTTCAGCAACCTGCTTTATATATTGATGATCTGTTCTGATCAGCGTCTTTTTTATGTAACTTGGGAATTTGTGGCATATCAATCTCTGGAATTTATATAGAGGGTCAGATGTCAAGGCTCTTAACCTGGCCACATGTTTTCTAAAGAAGGATATATAAGGCTCTCCAGGTGGACATGTTTCCTGGATACCTTGTATTTAAAACCCTTTTGACAATCATCATCCCAGTAACAGCTTATTAGTGCTGTTCTAAAATCCTGAAAATTTGTAGGCTGGGTGAACAGTGACTTCAAATCATGCTTGTGCTGCACCCTAAAAATGACTACATGCTATCACCAGTTTCACCTTTTCTGTCAAGGCATTCATACTGAAGTACCTCTGCAGACTTTTTATATATTCTATAGGTGCTTCATTACAGCTCCCTGAAATAGTTATTGTTTTTAGAAATTGATTTACAATTCCAGACATCTGGTTGGTTATAGGGACTTCATGACTGGTTTTATAATTTTTTTCTTGTATTGTATTTGTGATTGTTTCTATCTTTTCTTGTACTGGCACATACATTGCTATTTTTTATTTCAATATCCTTCACCTGTGTGGTCAATCTATCCACCATCTTCTGCAAGGATTCTTGAATTTTTGTCATTCTTATATTCATGTTTTCACACAACTGGGTCATCTTGACTTTTTGCTCAATTAGTGAACTTTTTACTTCATCCATCACTTACTCCTTAATTTTTAATACCCTATCAGTTATTTTTTTCACTATTTGATTAAACTTTTTATTTTGACTTTGTTGTTTCTAGGATCTGTATTATGTCTTCTTTTTTTTGTTATCTTAATTTCTTTGCTCATCTCTTTTTCTGTTGTGTTTTTTAATCTTTTACATTAACTGAACTATCATGAAAGCCTCCTCTGTTTTCTGCAGTTACTTTTGATCATCTGCTTTGACTTTTTGTTTATCTTCTTCCTCAGGACAATTCTTTCTACTCTCTGTATCCATCATCTTTTTTGTTTTTTAATCTGGTTATCATCAATTTTTTTACTTCTACTTTTATTTCAACTTTGATAAGCTTCTCTTTCTATCTACACCATGATGTAACTCCATCTTCTTTGACATGCCTGTTTTATTTTTTATCTACCATTTATGCCATTCATTTTTATTCTCTTTTTTTCTATTTCCACTCATTTTGAATAAATCACATCACTGTACCATATGCACTGTTCACATCACAGAAGCATTATTTACTTATGCCTTTTCCATTTCTAGATGTTCTATGTCTATGGATAGGCTAGCTAGATCAGGCCTCATGATTAGGGTAACAAATGTAATCAGATCCCATAATTCCAACCTCATTACATTGGTTGTAACTATTTTCTGATGAGCATATTGTAGGAATGAACCATTGATTGACATTCCCCATTACAGACATCACCCCACCTACAACAATATTTCCTGCTCATCAGAGAATGTAGTGCCATAGAGACTGGAAAGATCTAAACATGTATGTATTTGGATTCCCAAATGGCACAATTAAAGTTCCATCTCACTACAACCTGACTTACCTAGGTCTAGTTAGGCCAAATATAGCTCAGGAGGCATGAGATTCTCATGAACAATGCAATGAATGACAAGTGATGCAACATGAACAATTGGATTGCTTTTATATAACAATAAATTTATTTCATAACATTTTTTTTAAGATTATTAGTTCTCCATAGTTATTTTGGACAATAATCCCATAAAATTTATCATTAGTTCATTTTTGATATAGTTCATCTTTAGGATCCATTTTCTGATATATGCATATTTTTTCGGTTCCATTGATCAATTACTCCTCATTGGTGATGTATTTATCCACAGTGTCTTTTAATTCTTTAGTTGCGATTTAAATATTATTCCTTGATCCATGTACAGCTGTATTTTTCCTATAAACATTTGTAATTCCTTCTTTTAAAGATGTGTATTATTTTATTTTAAATTTCTAATTCTTCCCAGTATAACCATGTTTTATACATAACATTTATTATTCCACCATCTATAGCCATATTTTAATTATATAGCATTTAGATTTCATTCCGATTAATATGTGTTGTATATATGATTTATATTAGTGCAGATGTATTTTGTTTATTAACATATAATCATTTATGATTTATTTCATTAGAGATGTTTTTATTATAAACATACACATATTTGGGATTTATTTTGACACAGACATAGCTTGCATCAAAAAATATAATTATTTATGATTTATTCCAACAAAGATATATTTTGTATATAAAAATATAATCTTTTATGATTCATTCCATTAAAGGCATATTTTGTATATAAAAATATAGGTGTTCATGATTTATTCCAATAAAGATGTATTTTGATTATCAACATATAAGCATTTATGATTTATTTCATTACAGATGCTTTTTGCAGATAAGATATAAGTATTTATGCTTTATTTCAATACAGATGTAGCTTGTTTATAAAAATATAATTATTCATGACTTATTTCAAGAAAGATGCATTTTGATTATAGACATCTAAGTATTTATGATTTATTTCAATAAAGACATATTTTGCATATAAAAATATAATCATTTATGATTTATTTCAAGGAAGATGTATTTTGATTATAAACATATAAGTATTTAATATTTCATAAAATTTTTACCTTCATTTTCATCTGGTGTGTTCATCCACTATAGATCACTATTACATTTCAAAAGGGGTTGGTTTATTTAAGCTGAATGGCATTATTTAATTTCTCCATGTATTCACCCAGGCATGGCTTGGAGATTCATGGCTGCAGATGGAGAGAGAAAGCTATTACTGATTAGCCTAACATACTTATATTAATACTTTTCTTTCAACATCCACCAACTGTTGGGTTCTCCCTTAGTAAAACTAGATTTCTCAGTTGAGATGAGCTGTGTGGTCATAAATATAATTATTCTAAAGGTGACTGTGCACTAAAACCACTTGGCAACTAAACAGCTAAACAATGCATAGATAGATCTCCTTTTGAGCTTCAAACTGCAGTATTTATACCCTTATCAAGTCTTTGGATTAATCTAGCATGACACCACTGTATATGATTTGTCAAAAAGCTTTCATTTAAGTCTGTATGCTTTTCTGTTCTTGTTGATTGGATCATTTACTTTTAGCATGAACAGATGAGGAATTAGGCAGATAATGCCTTGTTTTCTAATTTGATAAACCTTGCCTCAAGTGATTATTACACATTGCATACAACAACATTGTTTCAAAAATAAAAATATAATATTTCGATAAATGCCAGTTGTAAATGCTTTAAGATGTATTTATTCCATGATTTAAAAATTATAAAAATCAATGATGAAGATTTATCTTTTTTCTTTCAACTCTTGAATCATTATTTTCTCTTAAATTTTTGCTTTTTTTTATAAGATTATTGAAAAATTGGTTTCATTTATATACATATGTTTTACTTTAATCAATCATTTTAGGTGGAAGAAAAACTAACATTAAAATATATTCATGAAACAATGTGTCTGTTTCAATATATATATATATATATATATATATATATATTGAAACAGACACATTGTTTAGACGTGTATATCTTATATATCTATATACAGTCAGGGAGATTTGTGGAGTCTTACTGTATCTGCCATACAGGGTTCCACCAGGCCATTCTAACATGGAAAATTTTTATAGTGGGCAGATACTTACTGTTAAGATACAACTTTACTCTATATTGACCATTATGCCCCAGTCACTAGCTCACAGAGCAGCAGAGATAATGTATACTTTATTTTTAAGAAAGAAAGATAATAAAAAATAAGAATAAGCACTGCCAGATTAACAATACACAGAAACATTTATTTTGCACATATATAAAATTTAAAATTATTTTAGTATAATGTTTACTTTATAATTTGATTTACATTTAAACTTTTTATTTGATAAGTTCACACAGATGAATTTATTAATATTTTATTAAAGCATTGAGTATGGATAGACTACATAGATTGTACTTGAAAAAGAAAATATTCCATATCTCTTATTTAACCCTAGGCCAAAAGTTCACAATCAAACTAATGCCAATCTACCTGATATATCGATGTATTCAATGCAGCATGAATATGACAGCACAATACCGCATTGTCAGAAATATACATCTGAACAACATGGTTATCGAAAAGAAATGTCTCTCATCCAGTACAGGAATACTTCGTCTGTCTGGTGAGAAGAACAATGAAAAAGAAAACTCCATAAAAAGGGATTGCAGTCCTTTTTGCCATCTTGCTATCCCATTCCATAGGCTAAAGGGGTGATACAAGGAGCAGGGAATACTGTCTGCTTCTGATGGTCAGTAAGAAATGGGTCTTGTTTTGCCCAAGTGCAGTGTATAAGGTGATCCTGGATGTAGCGGATCTTCATGCTACATTTACTAATTACACCAATCCATTAACCCAATTTAACTGTGAAACAAATAACCTAAGAATTATTCTTCTTTAAACTAACATAACTTTATGAATCTATGTGCCATTCATGCTCAACTTAAATTTAACATTTATTAAAAGTTTAGCTTAACAAAAAAATCATAATAAACACTTAAAGGAACAAAAAAAAATTAATATAAATGATTTTGAAAAACATACACTAAATAAAAATAATTATTAATGATTTAATTTGGTCAGATAGGAATTTCAATTTCTATTTAAATACTGGGAAAGTTTTATAGTTAAAGTTCATTAATTATAGAGTTTTTACAGTTTTAAAGAGAAAAAGTTCATACTTTCTGGTTGCTTGTAATTGGGATCCAGTGTTGTTTCTAATTCTGTAGGTCCTTTGCTGCAGCTGGTATAGTTCTTTGCAGGCTTTTATTGCAGAACCCTGGTGTCCACAATCTAGGAAAACGATATTTCATTTCTTCTTTTAGAAAAACTGAAAGGATTGAAAGTGCATCTTTTCAATCCCTTCAACCTCAACTCTCTCGGACTTATCACATATAGCACATGTACTAAATTATTTTCATTCTTTTTTATATTAAAATATTGGATTGACAGGACATGATGTCATGATGATGATGATGATCATTTTGCTGAGGTCTATTTCCTGAGGGATTTTTAATTGGATATTTTGTTCTTATTGTTTTTCTCTCCTATCTGGCCTTTAATTATAAATTTTGAGATGCCCAAGGGTTAGTTTACTTAAGACTAATTAAAAATAATCATTTCCAATTTTTAACCTTTTACACAATAGTATTAATTAAATTTGTAGGTTCTTAAAGATATATTTTTATCTTTAAATCTTTTAAGTTTTTGTTGAAAATTTAGTTTTAAAATACTTTTTTTAAAATAAAGTTTTCTTGTAATAATTTTCCATCTGTGTGATTTTATATATATATACGAGTTTAGGTGACTTTTAATTTTCAATTTTTAATTCTTAAAAAAGAAGTTTTTATTTGTGAACTTTTTATTTTTAACTTCTAATTTTACTTATTATAATTATGTAACAGCATGTATGCACATTAAAAAAAGTTATTGAAAAGCTAAAATTTATAAATTTTAGATGCGCATCTCAAATATATACATGAAATATATATACACAACTAAAGGAGTGGGATGGGATATAAGGTTTAAATCTAGGTTAGTACTTGGTAAGTGGCTAGAACCATGAAACTCAATCTTAAACCAAATTTTACTGCTTCAATATATATATATATTAAAATACAATAAAATTCACCTAAATTATAGTTATTTTATTAAAAGTACTTTTGACTATACATCTTGTAGTCATTATCAACTATATAATATTAAATAATCAAAATAAGACATCCTTTCACAATTTAGTTTAGTATGGTGAAAGGATCTCTCATTTGGATTATTCAATATTATATAGTTGATAATGACTACAAGATGTATAGTCAAAAATACTTCTGATAAAATAACTATAATTTATGTGAATTTTACTATATATATATATATATATATATATATATATATATATATATATATATATATATATATATATATATATATTGAAACAGATATACTGTTCCATGTATATATTCAAAATATCCTCCCTTCTCTATTTAAAAATATAATTTGGTCAAATTAAAAGGAAAAAAGACAACAAATATGTTTAAATCTGCAATTAAAAAAAAAGTACAAATCTTGATTAAGATTCATCAATCTAAGAAAAAAAAATCCTTATTTTCTATAATTGAGAAAAAAACAATAATAATAAAGATAAATCATTATTGATTTCTTAGTTTTAAATTATGATATAAGTAAAAGCTGGCATTTATTAAAAATATTACATTTTTAATTTTTGGAACTATGTTGTCATATAAAGTGTGATAATAGCTTGAGGCAGTCTTAATAAATTGGAAAACATGACTAATCCTTATGATCTCTTATCTATCCCACCAAAAGTAGATTGTCCAATCCGTTAGAAGAGAAAAGCACTCGGGCTTAAATGAAAGTTGTGCAACAAATAAGATACAGTGGGCTGAGCTGCTTAATCAATCCAGAGATGAGAATATAAATAGGAGTTGGAAGTTCAGAAGGGATTCAAAAAAAGAGATTTTTACAGTATATTTTAAAGATTGTTTTGAAAAAATTTTTAGAAAAAAGATTTTTAAGAGCAGCTAAAGAAGTAAGAAAAGTGAAGAATTAAAAAGTTAAAATTCTTATTTAAGTATTACCTAATTCTGATTTTTGTCACATTGGAATATAACCTTTGCAGCCACTGTTAATGATGGAAAAAGAAAACATTATTAAGGAAAACATAACGATGGAAGGCTAAATGGTAACAGCTTTCTCTCTTCCTTCCAAGCCATGTGTCTCCAAGATTTGCCTGGATAAACATCATAGAAAGGAAATAATGCCATTCAGCTGAAATACCATGCCCCCTTTTGAATGCCATCACATCATGGATATAAAGGAACTAACTGGATAAAATGAAAGTAATGATTTTATAAAATATTTGATACTATGTGCATTTATAAAAGACAAGACAAAATGTCTTTCTTAAAAAAATTATAAATAAATGTAACTACATGAAAATACGTTTATTATTGATAAATTATAAATGAAACTGCTGATGAATTTATGTATAAAAATATATGTCCACAGCAGACCAAGTAAATATTCATGCTAGAATAATGAAATATAAATCATAAATGCTTAACTGCATAGTACTTATATCTAAATAAAATTACAAATGCTTACCTGCCTATTGATTGTATAAGAATATTACATATAACTAGAATTAATTAAATTATAATAACATGTTTATAATTTAGATAAAATTAGAAAATATCAAAATGAAGGTATACCTTCAAAATGAATGAATTTAGTAGAATTATACTATATTGTGAACAAATTCAAACATTTAAATATAAGCTAATACGTCAATAAAAGTTAATGGTATATGCATATAATGAACCGTGTCCTTAAATAAGTTGAAAGATTGAAAAAATCATTTTTTTTGTTGTTTTTAAAAGGATTTTATATATTATCTGAAAACTCTGAAAAAAGTAATATAAACACAGAATTAAAACATGTTATATACATACAAGTTGAGAAATAAGAATGCCAAACCAATGAACCTAGGATAAATGTGCATATAGTATGGGTTCAAACCTGGATTTAGATAGCCATGAATAAAAATATTTGTTGAATTAAGTGGAACTCTGAATTAGATGTAAAATATAAATTGCTAAAGAACTTGCATTCCTTAATTCATATTGCTCTACTATTGGATGTATACCAAGATACGCAATGAACTTTAAATAAAATATTTGTTGAATTAAGTGGAGCTCTGAATTAAATGCTATCAGTTGTCTTCATTATTCTCTCTGTTGTCTTAATATATCACACTCTTCTCTGTGGATTAACTAAATGATTAAAGATGTAAACTGTTAAAGAACTATTGAAAGAAGGACTTTATTATACTCTCAACAAATTACATTCTTTAAGTCATATAAAAATGTTATTGGAAGTAGGCCAAAAAGATACAAGGGACTGTCAATGAAATACTTTGTTTGATAGACATTTATTTAAACCTGTTATTAAATAAAATTATTGTTACTTAAAATTAATTTTAGTTATCCAGTTGTTCAATTCTATTTTTTTTATTGCATCACTCATCATTCAGTGCACTTGTTCACAAGAATTTCATGCCTCCTGAGCTATGTCTGGCATAACTAGACCTATGTAAGTCAGGTTGTAGTGAGATGGAACTCGAGTGGCACCGTTTGGAAAACCAAACATAGAAATATTTAGATGATTCCAGTCTCTATGGTGCTACATCCTCTGATGAGCAGGAAATATTGTTGTAGGGGGGGGTAACATCTGCATTGGGGAATGCCAATTGATAGTTCCTTCCTGCAACATGCTCATCATGAAATTGTTACAACCGAGGTAATAAAGGGGTTGTATGGTGGTCCGGGTCCAATATATATATATATATATATATATGAATATTACATATATTTTGAATAAAATACAGACATCAAAAATAATTTATTATATATATTATGCAGAGATAGATGTATATGGTATGAGTAATTATAAAGTTATATTTTACATTAATTTAAAACAAAATTGATTTTTAAAAATTGTAAAAGTATAAATTTAGTCAAAGTATGTTAAAAACAAAAGTTATTTTTGTTGTTAACAATTAGAAGTGGAAATGACATTTGTACAAACAAATTAAAGTGTTTCTAAACAGATTGATTAACTAACTTCTTAAGGACCTAAATATATGATGTAATGTAGTTAAAAGCCAGCTGCTATTTTGTAAGCCCAGGACAAAAATAAAAACTTCTGCAAATAAAATATTGGAAAACAAGCTGTAGACCACAGTGAAGTTTCTGAAGTTACCTATAGTCAATTGATTAAAGAATCCAAAAGATGAGTGATGGATCTGAAGTTTACTAGCAATCTAACTTTAGAGATTATAAATAGTGCTTATAATTAGATTCAAAATTCTTCTTCTTCTATTATTCTGTCATTATGTTCTTCTCTGTTACAGGTATTGATTTATTATTCTGCCATGTGCTGTAATTATTCTGCTATTCTCATCTAGAACTTTATAATTATATTTGATAATGTAGTTTAAAGCCATGCAGGAGTAGAGAAATAATCATCTGCTTTGCTCTGTCAAGCAGCATAACACAAACTGGAAACCCATTGCTCACTTAAGAGCCATCAACAAATGGATAAAGCATCTGAATGTGTGTCCATTGTGGGTTAACCTTAGTTATTAATCATTTACAATAGTGAGTTTATCTAAAGCACTTAAAGTATAATTGAACAAACTCTGGCCATGCTAGTGATGATTTTCATGTTAATTAAACTAGTCAATTCTACTTTACTTAAAAATAAACAATATGTTAAATCTGCAAATTAATAAATTAAGAATGGAGTGCAATTGTGCTGCATAAACAGGTTAGATTAAGGTTGTATTTATTTATAAGAATAGATTTTAGATTGAGGAAATTACCCTTTTGTTTTGAAAAAATATAATTAATAAAAATGAGTGATTGTAAAATTATTTGTGAATTGCTGGCCTTTTACTTTCATTATTTGTTTAGCGCAGTGATGTGTGATGGATAAAAATTTTCTACTATAGATTATCAACTTCATCTTTAAATATGTCTTATTGTGACACATTTGTGACTGCCAGTCATTCCTATGCATTGTACCATAAACTCTAAGCAGTAGTACATGGTAGAAGCTATTTTCTAATATTTGTGTATATTTTATACATGTATTTGTTCTTATTCATAAATTATTTCAGTGCAGGTGCTACTTCTTGTATATAACAATTATTACATTACTGTAATTATTTAATAATACCATGGCTTGATGTTAATCACCACAGTCAATTTTAAATCATCCATAAGTTATTTATCTTAGTTTATAATATTGCATTATCCTCACTTTGCAGGATCATCTAATCTTAGACCAGTGATAATAATATGTGCGAGTGATTAGGAATCCATGCTATGGATTGGGACCCATTCAAAAACAACTAAGTTAATATTATTCTAAATATTATAAAATATTCGTTGATTAAAAGCATTTAAGCTTTACATTACCATGTAAAATATCTGTGCGTAATCTAAATTATTACATAATAATAATAATAATAATAATAGGATTTATTAATGTTTATTTCACATAAATAAATTTGACAAAATTAATAAGTCAATCAAGTAAAGTTTGCCATTGTGTGTGACTAATATCTTATGTATATACATACATAAATTGTAAGATGTGATATGCTGGACTATTTCCATCATTTATGAGTGAATATTGAATGTATAGATAATTTTAAACTTTATTTAAACTTTTCAAATACAAACAACTTGTTAGTAATAACACACAAATAGACAATACAGGTTAGTAATTACACAACGTTTCGAGTAGTATTATTCTCCATTCTTCTTCAGGGGTTGCTGGCCTATATGCACAGTGACAATATTTGCTTAGAAGTTGAACTTGCACCTTTAGATTCTTGTATATTGAATTTAAGGCAAACACTCTACCAACTGGGCTATTCTGTCAAAGGCAACATATAGTAGAAATTTGATATATTTATATATAAGGATTGGTTCAAATCCTCCTGAGTCCTTCAATTTTTTTTTTTAACAAGTCTAATTATTTTTATTTTTACTTTTTCCTAAGAGCAAGATTAATTAGCGGCTTCCATACATTGTGTATTGCAACACTGGGTTGACTTATAGGATTATTTACCATTGTCATATGAGCAGCTTCCTTGAATTTTCTTCTATGCATTTTTTCCGCTTTATCCAATATCTTTGTATTTTCCCACTTAAGCACATGGTCATTAGTACATACATGATCTGCTATGGTAGACACATCTATTTTTTCTCTTTTAACCATTAATTTGTGTTCCTTCAATGGTTGTTCAACCAGGCAACAGGTCTCACCAATGTATTTCCTTCCACATTCACATGGTATTTCATAGATGCAGTTTTTGTTCTTCAACATTTCCAGTTTAGGCTTAGTAGAAGTAAGCATTCCTTGAAGTGTGGTAAGGCTTTGGAAAGCGGTCCTAATATTATATTGACTGCAGATTTTCTTTAGTTTGTCTGCCATTCCTGGTATGTATGGATACACCACCGTACCAATAACTGTTTTCTCTTTTGGTGTCTCTTTGCGTTGTCTATTGAAGGTTTTTCTGATGACTGATGATGGATAACCATTCTTCATAAGCATTTGCTCTATGTGAATCTTTTCTTTTTCCAAGTCACTGGATTCTGAACAAACCTCCTTTGCTTTGTTCCATAATGATAGTACAATTCCTTGTTTAGTGCTTCTTGTATGATTGGATGTATATGCCAAGTATTTGCCAGTGCGTGTCAGTTTCCTATACACTGTTGTTTTTACTTTGCCCTGAGGGAGTCTTGTCACAAGAACATCCAAGAATGCCAATTTCTGTTCTTGTTCTGATTCCATCATGAATTTAATTGTAGAGATATGTTGTTAATGTGCATCCAGGAAGACTGTAATTTTTCCTTGCCATGTGGCCATACCACAAATGTATCATCAACATATCGAAGCCACAATTTAGGTGGACACTAAGTAGTATTTATGGCTGTGGCTTCAAGTTCTTCCATGTAAATGTTGCTGAGCAAGGGTGACAGTGATGATCCCATGGCCATCCCTTGATTTTGTTGGAAGAATTCTGAGTTATATTGAAAGTATGTTGTTGTTACACAGAATGTTAATAATTCCATTATACTATCAATAGGTAGAGCTGTTCTAGTTTGTAGACTATTATCGTCATTTAACCTTTTTCTTACAATAGACAATGCTTCATCACATGGTACATTTGTAAACAGACTTTCCACATCAAAGCTTACCAATATGTCAGTTCTATCCATTTTCATGTTCCTGACTAGTTCCACAAAGTGCTTAGAATCCCTGATGAAAGACGATGTCCTATATGCCAAGGGACTAAGAACTTCGAGAGGAAATCTTGACAAATTTTGACAGGGTGAATTTCTAGAACTATCAATAGGTCTTAATGAAACATTGTCTTTATGAATTTTTGGCAGTCCATACAGGTGAGGAATCTTGCTGAAATACGAAGTTAATTTTCTTTTTTCTGAATCACTGAAATACCTGTGATGCTTCTGGAGTAATGCTTGTAGTTTTACCTTTGTATTTTTTGTATTGGCCTGCTATGAGAAGGCCTTGTATTTTGTTATCATAATCAGTTTTATCCTTTACAACTGTAGTGTTACCTTTGTCAGCAAGAAGAATGATTATAGACGTATCCTGTTTGAGAGATTTAATAGCTTTCCTCTCATCACATGAAATGTTTGACTTCTGCTTGTGCACTTGATCTCTTTCCAGTATTCTGTTTACTCTCCAGCATAACTCTGCCACGTCCTCTAGATTCAAATTTTGGGTCACCTCATCAGTGGTGACCATTATATCCAATAGTGGTACATTAGATGGTGTAATGGTGAAATTCCAGTAGATGGTTTAATGGCAAAATTCAAACCTTTTCCAAGAACTGCTAATTCACAATCGGTAAGTTGTTTAGAATTAAGATTTTTCACTGATGACGAGGATAAACTAGTTGCAGTATTACATTTGACTTGCCCATGTATATTGACAAGCTTCTTCTTCTGAAGGTCTTTTATCATCCCATGTAACTTACAATATGATCTGTTCACTGCTTGACAAATTCTTGAGAAACAAATTCTTGAAAACAAAGTTACAGATGAAGATTTCTTAAGAATTTGTCAAGCAGTGAACAGATCATATTGTAAGTTACATGGGAGGATAAAAGACCTTCAGAAGAAGAAGCTTGTCAATCTACACGGGCAAGTCAAATGTAATACTGCAACTAGTTTATCCTCGTCATCAGTGAAAAATCTTAGTTATAAACAACTTACCGATTGTGAATTAGCAGTTCTTGGAAAAGGTTTGAATTTCGCCATTACACCATCTACTGTACCACTATTGGATATAATGGCCACCACTGATGAGGTGACCCAAAATTTGAATCTAGAGGAAGTGGCAGAGTTACGCTGGAGAGTAAAAAGAACACTGGAAAGACATCAAGTGCACAAGCAGAAGTCAAACATTTCATGTGATGAGAGGAAAGCTATTAAATCTCTCAAACAGGATACATCTATAATCATTCTTCCTGCTGACAAAGGTAACACTACAGTTGTAATGGATAAAACTGATTATGATAACAAAATACAAGGCCTTCTCACAGCAGGCCAATACAAAAAGATAGCAAATAATCTAATTTCAAATACAGAGGTAAAAGTACAAGCATTACTCCGGAAGCATCGCAGGTATTTCAGTGATTCAGAAAAAAGAAAATTAACTTTGTATTTCAGCGAGATTCCTCACCTGTATGGACTGCCAAAAATTCATAAAGACAATGTTCCATTAAGACCTATTGTTAGTTCTAGAAATTCACCCTGTCAAAATTTGTCAAGATTTCTTCTCGAAGTTCTTAGTTCTTTGGCATATAGGACATTGTCTTTTGTCAGGGATTCTAAGCACTTTGTGGAACTAGTCAGGAACATGAAAATGGATAGAACTGACATATTGGTAAGCTTTGATGTGGAAAGTCTGTTTACAAATGTACCATGTGATGAAGCATTGTCTACTGTAAGGAAAAGGTTAAATGATGATAATAGTCTATAAACTAGAACAGCTCTACCTATTGATAGTATAATGGAATTATTAACATTCTGTGTAACAACAACATACTTTCAATATAACTCAGAATTCTTCCAACAAAATCAAGAGATGGCCATGGGATCATCACTGTCACCCTTGCTCAGCAACATTTACATGGAAGAACTTGAAGCCACAGCCATAAATACTACTCCGTGTCCACCTAAAGTGTGGCTTCGATATGTTGATGATACATTTGTGGTATGGCCACATGGCAAGGAAAAATTACAGTCTTTCTGGATGCACATTAACAACATATCTCCTACAATTAAATTCATGATGGAATCAGAACAAGAACAGAAATTGGCATTCTTGGATGTTCTTGTGAGAAGACTCTCTCAGGGCAAAGTAAAAACAACAGTGTATAGGAAACTGACACACACTGGCAAATACTTGGCATATACATCCAATCATACAAGAAGCACTAAACAAGGAATTGTACTATCATTATGGAACAGAGCAAAGGAGGTATGTTCAGAATCCAGTGACTTGGAAAAAGAAAAGATTCACATAGAGCAAATGCTTATGAAGAATGGTTATCCATCATCAGTCATCAGAAAAACCTTCAATAGACAACACAAAGAGACACCAAAAGAGAAAACAGTTATTGGTATGGTGGTGTATTCATACATACCAGGAATGGCAGACAAACTAAAGAAAATCTGCAGTCAATATAATATTAGGACTGCTTTCCAAAGCCTTACCACACTTCAAGGAATGCTTACTTCTACTAAGCCTAAACTGGAAATGTTGAAGAACAAAAACTGCATCTATGAAATACCATGTGAATGTGGAAGGAAATACATTGGTGAGACCTGTCGCCCAGTTGAGCAACCATTGAAGGAACACAAATTAATGTTTAAAAGAGAAAAATACCATAGCAGATCATGTATGTACTAATGACCATGTGCTTAAGTGGGAAAATAAAAAATATTGGATAAAGAGGAAAAAATGCATAGAAGAAAATTCAAGGAAGCTGCTCATATGACAATGGTAAATAATCCTATAAGCTAACCCAGTGTTGCAATACACAATGTATGGAAGCCTCTAATTAATCTTGCTCTTAGGAAAAAGTAAAAATAAAAATAATTAGACTTGTTAAAAAAAAAAAATTGAAGGACTCAGGAGGATTTGAACCAACCCTCATATATAAATATATCAAATTTCTACTATATGTTGCCTTTGACAGAATAGCTCAGTTGGTAGAGCGTTTGACTTAAATTCAATATACAAGAATCTAAAGGTGCAAGTTCAACTTCTAAGCGAATATTGTCACTGTGCATATAGTCCAGCAACACCTGAAGAAGAGTGGAGAATAATACTACTCGCAATGTTGTGTAATTACTAACCTGTATTGTCTATTTGTGTGTTATTACTAACAAGTTGTTTGTATTTGAAAAGTTTAAATAAAGTTTAAAATTTTCTATACATTCAATATTCACTCATAAATGATGGAAATAGTCCAACATATCACATCTTATAATATACCATCATTACAAACTTTCAGACAAATAGATAAATTGTATGTCTCATTATTTTGTTAATATTTTGTCATATATTCTCAATCAATAATTTAAGAAGAATAGTTAAGAATGGCTTGTCTCTCCCAGATATTAAAGGGCTGAAAAGAAAAAAAAATCCTGTAAATGACAGAATTGCACTACTTAAATGAAAATCACTTGGGCACAATCTGCTTGAGCGTTCCACATTCCAAAGTCACAGATTAATAATTTTTTTCTTTTTCAGCCCACTAAAGTCAAGGAGAAACAAGTGACTCATAACTATTCTACTTAAATTATTAATTGCGAATAATGACCAAAAGGTAACAAACATAATGAGATATACAATTTATTTATGTATATACATTAGAAATTAACACACACACACACAATGACATAACTTACTTAATTGACTTATTAATTTTGATACATTCATTTATATAAAATAAACATATATAAATCCTATTATTATTTTAGTATTATGTAATAATTCAGATTATGCACAGGCATTGTACACGGAGTACAAATCTTAAATGCTTGTGAACAATTAAAATTTGATAATATTTAGAATAACATTAGCATTAGTTTTTGAATGGATCCTAATCCAGTGCGCAAACCCCTAATCACTCGCATAACTTATTATCACTGTTTTAAGATTAGATGACTCTGCAAAATTAGGATAATACAATATTATTTCTAAGATAAAAATAACTAATGGCTAATTAAACTAATCGACTGCAATGATCCATATCAGGCCATGATATTAGTAACTAATTACAATAATAAAATAATTGTAATTTACAGAAAATAATATCTGTATTATAATAGTTTATAAACGAGAACAAACATATGTATAAAGTATACGCAAACAACAGAAATTAATTTTTACCATATACTACTGCTTAGAATATATGGTACAGTATATGTGAATGACCAGCAGTCATAAATAAGACATGTATGAAGATAAAGCTTATAATCTATGGTGGGAATTTTTTATCCACCGCACATGACAGTACTAAACAAATAATGAAATTAAGAGGTCAGCAATCTGCAAATGGTTTTACAAATCATTTATCACTGATATATTACATAAGAATGAGTTTCATACATAACTAGCATAACTAGAATTGACTGTTGATAGACATACATTTCTATCAATTATATTTCCACAAAACAAAAGAGTAGTTTGCTCAAACTGAAACCTATTCATATAAATAAATACAACCTTAATCTAACCAGTCTACACAGCATGATTGCACTCCATTCTTAATTTATTAATTTGAAGATTTAACATACTTTATACATTTAAATAAAGTGGAATTGATTAGTTTAATTAACATATAAATCATTACTAGTATGGCCAGAAATTGCTAAATTATACTTTAATTGATTTAGATAAATTTACTATTTTAAATGATCACCGACTTGCCATCCATTCTCATAAACAGATTAAACAAATAATTATTTACTAACATATTTTTACTAAATAGGAAATAAATAATAATTAACTAGAGACTCATTTGAAGTTCATATCTACAATTTCAGCATAAAAATGTTTGCGTTCAGTCTCTTAGGTATTGGTTTATTGTAGTGTAGTTTATTCTTTGAACCATAGCTCTGGTGAATGCAGTTTTAAATCACAGTTCCAATTTAATTAGGATATTTCAGAAGTATATTTGATGGCTGTTTTTTTCTGTAGCTTTAGACATCAGATTTTATGCAAATAAGCTTAACCATAGGGGACATATGTTTGAGTGGTTTCTCCATTTATTGATGGCTTATTCCTAAATTAAGCAAAGGATTTCCAGATTGCACTCTGTCACTTGACAGTTGAAAGCAGACAATAGCTTCTCTATTTATGCTTGGCTTCAAACTACATCAAAAAATATAATTATGATGTTTTGGCTGGGAATAGAAGAATAATTACAGTACACTGCAGAATAATAGAGCAACAGCTATAACAGAATAACAGCAGAATAATCACAGAATAATAGAAGAATAATTTTGAATCTAATTATAAGCATTATTTATAATCTCTAGAGTTAGATTATCAGTAAATTTCAGATCCATTACTCATCTTTTGGATCCTTTAATTGATTGGCTATAGATAACTCCAGTGTGGTCTGCATCTTATTTGCCCAATACCTTATTTGCAGTTGTTTTTATTTTAGATCTGGGCTTAAAAAATAACACTCCTTGGTTTTAATCACATTACATCAAATATTTATCTTCTTAAAAAGTTAATTGATCGATCTGTTTACACGCATTTTAATTAGTTTTTCCTAATGTTATTTTGACTTCTAATTGTTAACAACAAAAAATATCTTGTGTTTTTAATCATACTTTTAGACTAAATTTATGTTTTTACAAATATTGGAAAAATATATTGCTTTAAATTAATGTAAAATATAACTTTATAATTATTTATACTGTATACATTTGTTTGCACACACACACACACACATATATATAACTGTTATTTAATAAATTATTTAAATAAAATCTTTATTTTTTACAATATCTTAATTATTTATAAATTACTGACATAATGTATATATGTGTATGTATATATATATATAGCTTCAATATATGTCTTGTATTTATTTTAATTATATTTACAGATCCAATAGAAGTTATAATAATAGGACCACAACAAATTTTTAAAGATAGTGATGTGAGGTTTCAGTGTAATTGTATACCCTCTGCCCAAAGTAATGTAATTTTTTCATGGTTTTATAATAATGAACAATTATATGAGAAAAATAATATAAATTATAAAATTGAAGATAATAATCTTACTTTTAGTAATATTCAAAGCAGAAACAATGGAGAGTATTATTGCAAAATATCAGCTGAAAATAAAATTTATGAATCATTAAAGGTCACTATAAAAGTTTTAAGTAAGATACATATTTTAAATTATTTTCTTTATATTATTAATTTTATTTTTGTTATTTTCAAATTTCATATGAAATATATTTTTTGAAATATATATGTAGCAAATTCAAATTTATTGTTAATAAATATTATGTCTACTATTACTATTATAATTATTATTACTACTACTATTATTATTTATTACTATTAGTACTACTACTATTACTACTATTATTAATAATAATATTAATACTCTTTTTTTGTTTGTAAACTGTTGAAATTTTAATGCAATTATTTCCAAATAAACAGTAAAAAAATGATTTAATTTATTGCTTAATTTTGAACTTTTATATTATTTTATCATTTTTGAAATATAAAAATTTAAATAAGATTGAGCAATACTTTAGAAAATTCACTATAATTATTATTATTGCCATTAAAAAAGAAAATGGATCAACACTTTTTATTTAATTCTTCACTTGGGAAGTTACTTGATGTGAAATTTCTGTTAACCATTACATAAAAATTTATATTAGAAAACAGCTTCACAAACAAAAAGTCCAAGATTATTAAAGACAATTATACATAATTAACAAATACACAAATGAAAATAAAATAGTATCCAGGTTATTATCTGATGTATTTGGTGTAATATGTTAGCTCTTTTATAATTCATCATGTACATGGAAGATTTTAAGGATTATCTTAAGTTCTTATATTTCTTATGTTACACTTATGACTGTAACATTTTCAAAAGAATACTCACATTAAAAAATTGAATTTCATTACAAATTGATAATTATAATAATAATTTTATAGTTTGATGTAATGAAAATAAAACAATAATTAATATAGACAAATGTTCATTTGTCTCCTATTCTAATAAGTCTGAATACCTAAGTCTTTCTTAAAATATATTGAAACTCATAAAATTAAATGTAATTCTTCTAAAAAATAATCTAGGTATTCTATTTATAAATAATATATCTTTTCATGCACATGTTTCCATAATTAATAAAGCTCTCAAAATTTATGAGAATGACTTTTAGATAAGAAAGATTATTTAATAATCAATTAAAATATAAATTTGTCAAAGATTTTGCCATTACTATTATTAAATATTGATCTATTGTTTGGAATCCACAATCAAAATGGGGTATTATTAAAATTCAATTATTGGAGATTTTTTTTATAAATGTTATCTTAAATAAAGATAGCATAGTTTCTTCATAAATTATTTAAGAAGAATAAGAGCTCTAAAATTTTTATAGACAATTGTAATTAAAAATGTAATTTGTTAAAATCTGATAGTGAATAATCCATTTTAACGTAGCAGAATATAAAACTAGGATTTTAGGTCTTTTATATATTAAAACCTATTACTCAAATACTCTTATATTTTCTTCATTGTTTTGGTTATGGAGCTCTTATAATAAAGATTTTTGCAATAATAATTATTTCAATCTAAATGATAAAAATTATAATATAATTCTCATTAGTTTCATATATAGTATTTTTTTCATTTCTCATATTTATTACTTATGTTATTATTTATTTTCTTTCTTAAAATCTTACATGTACTATTTAAATTAATTTGTGTGGTATTTATAACTGGAATTTAATGCTAAAAAAATTGAATATTAGATAAATAAATTGAATTAGTATACCATTTGTACTTTCTGAATATTTTGAAAATTTTCTTTTGATAAGAAAATATAAGTATATAATAAATATTTTGCAAAATATGAACATAAAAAGACAAAAAGTAAAAAATAATAAAATAATTCAGTAAAATAGAAATAAATAGGAATAATAAGAAAATTAAAGATTATAAGAGTATTTATTTTTTATATAATATTAATACAAGATACTCTTTAGATATAGGATGATACCAGATTTACATGGGCACTACAATCTTAATGTGTGTGTTTGGTTTATAACCTGTTTTGATTATTTAATAGTAAAAACTTTTAATTAAAATATAAGCTTTTATTTACAATAATAACTCAAAAGCATTTAGGAAATTAAGTTTTCATTGTAAATATTGTACTTAAATATTAGTAGCATTATGTATTTCAAGAGTAGAAATCAAATTCATCTCAAGAAAAAATATACTTTTGTTTATTCCTAACATAGACTACTTCAGAAAAATAAGTGTATTTATTTTTATTTGTGTTAACTGTTTGCCTTTTTTAAAACAAAATTATTAAATATTTATCCTATCTTACCAAATATGTGATTTTTATACTTAACTTTTGTTTAATTATAGACGATTTTTAGATGGAAAAATAGCATATTAAAATGTTCTATAAAGTCAAGCAGGAAATGTTCATAGACAATAAGTTAATTAGTATTTTTCTGTTGTTGTTTTAATTTAAAAATTGATCTTTTAATATTTCAAATTTTCATTTATACTTAAATAAAATTTGGCTAATATATTTTTTATCAAATATATTTTTTAGACTAAAAGTTGATATTTCTTTATATTGATGACATTACTGCAGTTTATTTACTTGCAAAATTGATAGCTTATTTATATATTTTTTTTCATTCTTTGATCTTAGGTTCATAATAAAAGTTTTTAAAATGAAAAATTAAATTTTTTTTATGGCATATATTGAAAGAAAATGACATAAAAATGAACAAGAAAAATCCATGACAGAATTCCAAA
This sequence comes from Epiperipatus broadwayi, assembly GCA_028023455.1. Classification (NCBI taxonomy): domain Eukaryota; kingdom Metazoa; phylum Onychophora; class Udeonychophora; order Euonychophora; family Peripatidae; genus Epiperipatus; species Epiperipatus broadwayi. Next base: position 29,564 of record JAQFVV010008111.1, read on the forward strand.
ATAACTTTCTTAACATGTTAAATCAAATATGCTATTGCTTAACTGGCAATAATAAAAACAAATTCCTTAACAAAAACATTTAATATAACCAACAATAACTATTTAGTATTAAGTCTGATTACATTCAGATAAAATATGTAACCCACTTTTTAATTAGTCTTTAAGCCCTTAGATAGTCTATAAATTAGACAATGATTATTAGGATAAATTATAAATCAGAAATTGCTATTGAAAATCCATTTGAATCAGCTTATTTTCAACTTTAAATGTTGGTTAGAGAATAATTTATTTATACAATTATAAATGGGTTTTTTATATAGTACATTATATTATAATATTTTATTTATAAGATTATTAAAATGAATAGCAATATCACAGCCATATAAAAGTTTAATGTAAAGTAATCAGTGTGGAGTTTTAATAATAAATTGGCTAATATGAAATTTGGCATGTTAATTAACACTGTTGGATTTATAATTTATTTACGGATTTATATAAAGGTGAAAAATGATGTAGCCAGATATTTCTAATGTTGCTTGTTCAACAACATTTATAGATATAAATATATATGTTAATACATGTGTATTGTCTATACTAAATTTAATGTAATTAGAAGTGACTTCCTACAACTATCCACTCCATCTTATATCACTGTTACATATGATCATATATATGTAAAAAAGATAAATATACAAAAGAGGGATGAGCAGAATACAGGATGAATATGTAATATTTAAATACATAGGTATTGTCTATACTAAATGTAATTAGAAAAGACATTATCTCAGACTTTCTACTTCCCTACAACTATCCATTCCATTTTATACAACTGATATGCCTGATCACATATATGTGAAAAAGATAAATTATTGCCAATATACATATTTTATGCTGAACCAGCCTGTGTTCTGTTCATCCCTCTTCCATATATTTAAATAGATATATTAAGATCTATATGTGAGGGATCAGAGGATATGACAATTGCATTGGCATCAACAAGGGTTTTGAGCATTCCATCCTTGCATTTTCAATAATATGGAGAAGATTGAAACATGTCTATAAAAGTTGGAAGATTTACTATTGTGATATAAACTAAGCATTGATTGCATATATGTGTGGGAGATAGTGATCTAGACCAACTGATGAAAAGAGAATAAATAAAAAGTGTAGCAACACTATATTTTATATTGTCATATTAGATACCCATTGTGAACCATTATACCTAAATAATTGATTTCCCACATTACTAGGATAAATATCTTCCCTGTATTTTGAACATTGGCAAAAGCAAGTTAGAAAAAAAGATCATTAATATTCTGAAGAAAGATGATGAATTACAGTTACACGATATAATAGATCTTAAGTTTTTTATATGTCAGAAACCATAGATAATCATTTTTATGTATTTAATAATATGTACTCTGGTTACATTATATAAATTAAACTCTATCATTACTGAGTTGACTAAATTCTGATTTGTAATTAAAATAAATTATAAATGTGTATGGCTCATTCATCAGAAATCACACAGCAAATTAATATTTAACTTAATGTCTACATAAAAAAATAGATAGTTTAACTATGAATGACTTATAATTCCAATGAAGAATATTTCTCAGCTATTGATAAAAATAAAACATTGTGTTTAAATGTTCCTTTAATAACTAAGTGTTTTAAAATTTACAGTTTTAAATTAATTCTATTCAATTGGTTTGCTTGTGATATGCTAGCAAGATTCAGTAGCACAATACAGATATTGATCCAAATCACTAAGGCACTACTACTAATAAAGTGCATCCTGAGGAACAACCACCTCAAATCTAACATCTACCCTTGCCATAACTTCTAAATAGAACGTGATAGCCTACACCTTCTACAGTGGAAAAATACTCTAAATTCACATGAGGGACAAAATCTGAGTAACTTCTCCAAGATAAATACTTCATTAAAAGTATTGATGGTCTTCAGGCCTATCTCTCAGGCAAAATATGTAGGTGTGAACGTTGTCTCATCACCTAAGGTAAAAGGAACACACACCAAAATATAATCCTCTCATGGGATTAGGCTATACTTGCTATATCAAATTATAATATAAATTCTAAATACTTCTCTCCATGGGACATAACCACACTGGCTATATAAATATACTGGAACAAGATATCAAAATAATCGACTCATGGAGAATACAACACACTATGGGGATAATGTTTCCATCCTGCAAAGCACAACACACAATAAATATCAAAATATGCTGATATTAAGCATATATCAACTCTAAACTTAGGCAAGGTAGCAAAATACACTAATAATAATGATATCAAAAATGCATACTTCAATCAATATTTGAAACCAATGAATAATTAAAAAAAATGCACATCTCTCAGCCAAATGACTTTAAAATATGCAAAATAGTACAACAAATTTAAATCTAATCAAGGAATATTAAACAGCAATATATAGCATAAAGCTTCTATTAAAATAAAGTGGATATATTAATAAAGAATAACTGTTAAAAAATTAATTAAGTAACGAAATATAAATTCCATTGAAACTTTAAATGAGAAATATGCTGTTATAGCATAAACTATAAAGTTATTCACTCTGATAAATTTAAAATACTGTTTACTCATTAGAGATACATAACACACATTTTAAATACGTAACATGCAAGATTAATATTTCCAGCTGTATGTAAAATAGACCAAATATATTTTATTGGTATAACTTCATATCAAATATAAACTTAACTAAATATAATATTAAAAATGCCTATCATTTAATATAAACCTGTAAATATTACATAATAAATATCAACCTTAACATACATTAGCATTATAAAAAAATTAAAATGTTATCAAATAATTTAATTTTTTTATTAAAAAAAGCCTTAGTTCATTAGCAGGACTGTTTTCCATGCTGAGCTATCGGCCAAGGAAATGAGAGTTTTTCTTTTAATCATTGTTCCCAAAAACAAAACACTTGACGCTATAGGAATGCAAATTTAAAAATGAAGATTTTTTTTCTTTTGGCAGTTGCAACATTTTAACAGAAATGTAGTAGAAATAAAGATTAAATAATCTTAATTATAATGATAAAGATTTGGATCCAAAGAGACAAATATTATAACAATGATGAGAAACATAAATATTATGAAAATATAAATATGATATAAAACACTGAAGAAGATTCACACATTTTTCTGGAACTTATAGTATAATAACTGCAGTTGAATTGTAAATAATATTATTTTTTATTTTCAAGATGCTAAGAGACATTATTGAACTATTTTCATAACTTAAACATACTAATTTTAAAGAGTTCATTTCTTTATTTCTTCAAAGAAAGCATGTATATAACTTAAACTTTTAATTTTAAATAGTTCATTCTCATCTTTCTTTAAAAAACACACTTATATAATTTCTTTTGTAAAATACAGCATATCAATCTTTTCACCATACGATTATAAATTAACTAAACAAATCAACAATATCCACAGTGCTCCATTATTAACAGATGCAGATAATCGAATTTTTTTAAATCCAGCAAAATTTTTAGAGTTCTTCTATTTGAATTACTTCATGCTAATTTTATAAATAAACATGAATGAGTAAATAGTTAGTTTTAACTTTGAAAATATTTATTTTTCTTAGTTTAGATAAGTCAATAGTTTTACTTATTATAATTTGCATAAAACTTGCCATTTTAGGTTTTTTTTTTAATTCTAAATTTTCTCAAGATGCATTAAATTATAATACAGGAAGTTTTTAATTGCAGGAACAATAGAAAACAGGAGTTCTTACCAAATGTACACCTAGAAAGTCACTGTAGGCTGAATCAATATATTACTAATTTATCACTTTTTTTAAATTAAAAAAATAAAATAACTATAAAAATTTAGTACTATTAATTATGAGGAAGGGAAGAAGCCAAACTGACCAAAATAAAATTAATTGAATATTTTATAGTCGACTTGATAGATGAGATCTGGCTAAGCCCCTCCCATTAATTCTTAGTGACCTCTAGAATAGCCACTTGATTTACAACAACAATAACAAAAAATAATGACATCAAAAATCATGTGGTTTTTAAGGTTATTTGAAATTAATTACAAAACAGTTTAATAAATCAAAATAATAAATAAAATACCAAACAATTATTTGTGATTATAATCAAAGATAAAATTATTATCTATACAATTAAATAAAACTCATCAGAAGTTTTTTTAAATACTATTTTATTTATTAATTGACTGACATTTATGGTAAATTTATTTAACATTATTTTTTTACATTTTAGAATGCTAATTTTTTTTAAACAAAATACTTCTATGAATGCTTAAAACGTAAATTTCAATGACACACATATTATTTGAACTTTATTTACTTATGATTACTTGCAATTTTAAATATTTATAAGACAAACTATTTAATTAAACTATCACTGTCAATAAACTATATTTAAATAAGTGAATTTAAATCATTATTATAATAATGCTATTATATATCCTTTATTTAGCCAATTTTCTTTTTTATAATTATTTAGAACTAAATACAGCTTATTAAACTTTTAAGGTTATATTAGCTTGATATTATAACAACACTTTATTTAGAATAATCTGTCAACTTAAAAACATGGTACTGTATTGGAATAACATGGATTAACTAAAACAAACTATAGCTAGGCAAAGTGGATAGCACATTTTATTACTTAAATATTATTACTTTTACTTTACTTTATTTTTTTAAGAACCACACCAATATTATATATTAATATTATTAAATGAGAACCAAATGCCAAAAGCACTGAGTTACTATATATATATATGAAAAACAAAAACAAGTTTTATATACGTAAAAACCTGCTATCGCTTGTATTAATGATCAATATATGGAGCTTTACCAAGACCTCCAAACAAGCGTATTTTTTTACATAAACATCAGAGTCAATATTCACTGTCTCTTTCATTTTGCTCCACCCTCAGATCAGCTGATTTCAAGCTGATTTGCTCTCATCAGTGAGGGATAGAAGTTAGAAACTAGACCTAAATATTAACTCCAAGCATTTATGCAAAACGTTTTTATCAGTTTGCAAGCATGAATTTTTTAGACACCTAAATGTCTTCAAACTCAGCCTATCAAACTAGATAGCTATATGGGTCTGATATCAGTTCAGATTCTCCACATAGTGAAAGCTTCTGCAATCTATATAATTGCAAGAAAACTTTAAACGTACATTTATGAAAAACAAAAACAAGTTTTATATACGTAAAAACCTGCTATCGCTTGTATTAATGATCAATAGACAGAGCTTTACCAAGACCTCCAAACAAGCGTATTTGTTTACATAAATGTCAGAGTCAATATTCACTGACTCTTTCATTTTGCTCCACCCTCAGATCAGCTGATTTCAAGCTGATTTGCTCTCATCAGTGAGGGATAGAAGTTAGAAACTAGACCTAAATATTAACTCCAAGCATTTATGCAAAACGTTTTTATCAGTTCAAGCATGAATTTTTTAGACACCTAAATGTCTTCAAACTCAGCCTATCAAACTATATAGCTATATGGGTCTGATATCAGTTCAGATTCTCCACATAGTGAAAGCTTCTGTAATCTATATCATTGCAAGAAAACTTTAAAGGTACATTTATGAAAAACAAAAACAAGTTTTATATACGAAAAAACCTGCTATCGCTTGTATTAATGATCAATAGATGGAGCTTTACCAAGACCTCCAAACAAGCATATTTATTTACATAAACATCAGAGTCAATATTCACTGTCTCTTTCATTTTGCTCCACCCTCAGATCAGCTGATTGCAAGCTGATTTGCTCTCATCAGTGAGGGATAGAAGTTAGAAACTAGACCTAAATATATATATATATATATATATATATATATATATATATATATATATATATATATATCATCAACTATCAATCCACTGCAGGATGAAGGTTTCTCCAAGTTTAATCCATCCTCTCTGATCTTCAGCTTCTCTTCTCCACATCACCCCTGCACATTTTCTTATTTCATCCATCCATCTAACATGTGGTCTCTTTCTCAGTCTTTTACAATCTCTTGGAATCCAGTTTAAAATTTTAATTATCCATCTATTATCATCCCTTCTAGCAATATGTCCAGCCCAACTCCACTTCAATCTTTTAGTTTTTTCAATGAGGTCAGTAACACCTGTTTGTTCTCTTACCCATACATTGCATTTTCGATCTCTTCTTGTTACTCCCAACAAACATCTCTCCATACTTCTTTGAGTGGTCTGAAGTATTTGTATTGCTCTTCTATTAAATGTCCAAGTCTCAGATTAAATTTGTTAAAAACCTTCCTTTTCAAACACATAGGCATATTTCCTTTTAGTATCAAGTTATTTCTACCAAAAGCACTCCAACCAAGTTTAATTCTATGATTAATTTCCTCCATTATGTTTCCACCTGTATTAATAATCTGACCAAGGTATTTGGAACTGTTAACTTCTTCTAATTCATCATAATCAATCTTTATTTTCATATTTTGAGCAAATTGATTAAACATTACTTTAGTCTTTTTAACATTTATCTTTAGTCCTACTTTCCTACTTTCACCTGATAACTCCTGCAACATTTCCTACAGCTCTGAAGCATTATTTGCAAAAACAACTACATCATCTGTGAAATCTAAATGACTTAAATAATCTCCATTTACTTTCACTCCTTTAGTTTCCCATTTTAATCCACAAAATACTTCTTGCAGCATTGCAGTAAAAAAGTTTTGGAGATATGGAATCACCTAGTCTTACACTTGTCTCGCTGTTGACTTTCCCAGTATCATTATGTAATCTAATTGTTGCTTTTGCATTTTTATAAATATTCTTTAAAATATGACAATATCCTGGATCTATATCTTGATGATCCAATGCTTTAATCACTGAAGAAAAGTTTATAGAATCAAATGCCTTTTCATAATCTACAAATCCAAAACATAATGACAACTCATATTCATTTGTCCTTTCTATAACTTCTCTCAGTACCTGGATATGATCTGCTGTACTAAAACTAATTTTAAATCCAGCTTGTTCTCTTGGTTGGTGGAAATTCAATGTTCTCTGTAGATGAGTTGTAATTATCTGGTAAAAATTTTATATAAAACTGACAAAAGGCTGATAGGTCTGTAATTTTTATTGTCTTCTTTATTACCTTTTTTAAATATTAATATTATTACTGCCTTCTTCCAATCATCCACTACATCTTTATCATTTTGACATTTGATATATAACTTTGCTAAAAAAATTTCTATTTTTTTACCTGCTTCTTTTAATATATCAATTATAATTCCATCATTACTGGAAACCTTTCCTTTCTTCATACATTTAATTGCATATCTCACTTCTTCATTTAAAATTCTGGGCAATTCGGAAGATGTAATAGATATAGCAGGTACTTGTTCTTTATTATTACATAATTCTTGATAAAAATCTTCTACCAATTTCATGATGTCATCTCTCTTTTTAGTAATAATTCCATGTTTTTTTCTTATTGCAGATATAAATTTTCTACCAATACCAAAATGTTGTTTTACATTCTTGAGACTTTTATTTTCTTCTACAGCTTTCCTTGCTACTTCAGAGTTATACTTTCTTATATCATTTTCAACTTTTTTCTGCACCATTTTACAAAATTTGTGATATTCAATTCTTTTTAATGCATCATTTTTGTATATCTTCATATTTCTTATTTTCTTCATAAATTCTTTAGTCTCAGTAGAAATTTTATAGGTCAATTGCTGTTTTTTTTCTACCAGCTATCTTTGTTGCAGTTTTTAAAAGTGTATCCATTATTTTCATATTAATTTCATTCAAATCTGAATCATGTTTGAAACCGATTTGTAAGTTCTAATTTAAATTCATTAGAATGTTTCTGAAGATTAGGAATATCAATTGTAAATATTGTTTTTCTTAATAATTTTTGTCTCTCTATCTTTACATTAACACGTATTTTACACCTTACTAATCGATGATCACTTCCTATGTTAAATTTATTAAGAACATTACAATCTTGAAATATGTATTTCCTGTTAGTCAAAATATAATCCAATTCTGCAGTACCTTCATTTGGCTGCTTCCATGTCCATTTTTTTTAACATTTTTCTCAAAAAAAGAATTCATAATATAAAGTTTTTCTTTTTCAGCAAACTCCACAAGTCTATGTACTCTCTCATTTCTATTGCCACAACCAAAATTACCTACAGCACTTTCATCTTTCATTTGTTTACCAATTCTAGCATTAAAGTCTCTTATAACAATTTTAAAATGTGTTTACTCTGATCAAAAGCCTTTTGTACATCCATATAAAATCTTCTACTACTTCATCACTATGAGAACTTGTTGGGGCATAAACCTGAATTATCTGCATTTGCTATCTGCTATTAAGTTGTATAACTAATTTTGCCACTCTGTCTGATACAGCATCAATCTCCACAATATTGTTTTTCCATTTTTTATTTATAACGAATCCTACTCCACTTGTATTTCCAAGATTTGTACCTTTATAATAGAGTATATGTCTTCTTTTTAAATCAATTGTCTTTTCACTTTTCTTCTAACTTCACAAAGTCCAATAATGTCCATTTAATATAAGACAGTTCTTCTTCTAATTCTTGAAATCTTCTTTCATTTGAATGTGATCTGCAGTTGTAAGTACCTAATTAAAAAGTTGTCATCAAATGGCAGCCTGGGTCTGCAATCAGGGGATTCTTAGCACCCTCCACCTTCAGCCACCAACAGCTGTCTTGGTTGGTGACTTATATATATATATATGCAAATTTGTAAATAAATATTGGGAAAGCTGACATTTTAAATGTGATAGTTGACAAAGGCACAAGTTGGTTGAAAGTGCTCCTAAGTGACGGTTATACATATATTTTTTATAAGCTTTTAAATACTGTATTTTTAAATATTTATTTATAAATTTGCGTATATTATTTTGAAGAAATACAGACATTGATTTATGATATTATATATATATATATATATATGCATTTTAAGGTAAATAAAATGTAAGTATATGAATAGATGCATGTAGTTTGATATATATATAGGTTAAAACCCCATATGACATTGGTATATATTTTTGTCTTAAATGCTTTTATTTTCTGTGCTCTAAATAAAAAAAGTAATTGGTTCTTCAACCACAATTGTGATTTTTAGGTTTATCATAAAATAAAAACACGGGACCAGAAATTAAGTCAATCCCTACTTTCTGTAACAAGGAATAGACTTAATTAATTTCTGATTCTCTCCCCCCTCAACACATGCTTTTATTTCAAGTTAAATCTAAAAACACCAATTATGATTAAAGAAATAATTATTTTTTTTCTTTTTAGTGCATGGTAAATAGAAGCATTTAATATGTAAAAAAATATTTTTATTATTAAATCTAAACTAACTCACGAGAAATAGCATTTACTTTAATTTATGCAATAACAATAATAAAAAACGTATGTACAAATTAATTACACAAATCAAAAAAATGTCACTCTCCAAAAAGAAAAGTACATTGACCATTATTACATTTAAGTACTTGAAAAAAAAAACAACAACAATAAAATAAAATAGTATAATAACATCTTTTTGATAATTTGAGCTCACATAATTAAAATTAATTTTAAAGTACTTATTTTTATAACTACATTTCACTTTTTCTGCACATATATGTAATTCCAGTCTTTTTTTAATGTCATAAGTTGGTATTCACTAGAATTACCTGTACAGATTTTACACAGCATTTACCAAGATTAAGTATATTGTAATTTATTAAAAATGGCTGTCCATTTTTCAGATTCTTGTATTAATATATATTGTTAATGTTAACTTGTATATGACTATTTGAAACAATAATGCATTTTTCTGTATATCTTGACACTTTGAAAAGCATAGAATATGAATGAGAGTTAAATGTTACTAATATTTTACCTTCATTTTCTCTTCCACTCTCTTTCACAAATTATTTTAACAAAACTTTAAGCAGGTAGAGATATTCTCTTTGAAGTAGACTACCACTACCCATTTTCTGGCTATGACAGGCAGAAATTGATACTTAAAAACTGGCACCACTCAGTCATATTTATAATAAGATTATCAAAGTTAATATTTTTCATTTTTCTATTCGAAGGTTAACATCTTTTTCATTCACAAAGCAATATTTAAAAGCAGCTTGTGGTAGCAAAGAATTATCCATTTCCTAGTAAAATGAAGGCAACTTATTTATAACAAAATTTTTCAATTGTTTGACCAGATTCATACAGATAAATAAAAATCTAAAATTTTACTTTAGACTTTATCTTTCTTATCTTTTTAATTTTAATTCAAAAAAATGTGTAAACAACTCAATCTTCTTAGAGATTCCAAATTGACAAAAGTAATTTAACACAAACTTTAAAATACAAAAAAGAAAATTAATTTAAAGTGAAACATTTTAATTTTTAAGAAAAAAAAAGTTATGCGCTTATTATTTTCTCTTTTTTTTTTCTTGCAAAGTTTAATAAATCTTAATAACCTATTTTATTTAACTTACAGTAATATATAGCCATGCAAGACTTTTTTAATTATATAATTTAAACCTTTTAATATAACTCAAAAGTATCTTTTTTTATTATAGAAAATGTCCCTTTATTTTAATGAGTTGAAATTTACAGAGTTCAAACTCATGTACAGGTTGAAGCAGTCTTATATATTGTAATGGAATGTCCCATCGTCCTAATGGTTGAGCTAATTGAAATGGATAATTCACTTCCATTGTAACATATCTCAGATTATGATTTATTTTTCTTAATATATATATATATATATATATATATATATATATATTAAGAAAAATAAATCATATATATATATATATGACAAAATATACACCAACTTCAATCAATAGATTTACAGTGCAATGAACTAGGTTGTGATGCTAAGCTTTTATTTGATCAATCCACCAATTTGAGTAGGCAATGGTTGATAGGTTACATCCATGCAATAGAAAATATATTACACATAAATGAATAAGGTTTAACTATTACCCAAATCTTTTCCTGGGCTAGCTATATGTAAAATAAACTTGGATATTAAAGAACAATGATAAAGACATCTTAAATGGTTTACTCTCAGGGTTAACTTGATTGATGATTTGATTATTAACTAAAATACAAGTTGGAAGCAAAGGGAATTTTGTTGAATCCAACCTATATTTACAAACAAAAATTATATGACTTATTATTCCAATTAATGATGGCTTAAATGAATGATTAACAAAACACAATGTTAAAAATTATATGACTTATTATTCCAATTAATGATGGCTTAAATGAATGATTAACAAAACACAATGTTAAAAATTATATGACTTATTATTCCAATTAATGATGGCTTAAATGAATGATTAACAAAACACAATGTTAACAGTTAATTGATTGTAAATCTACAAAATTAACTAATGACTTCTGCACTGAAAAGAGAAAATAAAAATATTAATAAATTTTAAATAAAAACACAAACTCATTTCTTTTAAACAAATGACATATGCTTTATTTTAAATTGTCATTAAATCTTTACCAAATAGCAAACTGGTTTACTTTTCAAGTTTCCATTTTACATCAACATAAGTTAAATGAAAAATGTTTGCCAACAATTGGCAAAGATTAGAATTTATGTTTGCATAAAACTCATTCACTAGTTATCATATATAAAACTTTAATAAATAAAAAAAATGATAAGTTGATAATAACTTGTTGAATTAATAACTTAATATTATAGATGTGCTTCTCAAGGCTGGATCGATTAATAAAACAATAACACAAAATCTCATAAGAATTCCTTCTCCACTATGCCATATAGATATTCATTTGCTTCATTTACATTGGATCATACTTCTTTATTATATTGTGAGCACCAACTATTCATGCTTATTATTTATAAAAGACTTCTATCATAGCTTTCACTTTAACATCTCAATTCATAACTTTATTAATCTGGGTTTCATTAAATGCTTTATATATATATATGCTCATATTCTGTACCTTTATAGATAAACAATATATATATATATATATATATATATATATATATATATATATATATATATATATATATATATATATATATATTGTAATATAATATAATGCAACTCAATTAAAGAATCAAAAAAAGATATTACGATACCTGAGTAG
>JAQFVV010008112.1:0-41736 GCA_028023455.1 Epiperipatus broadwayi
CACTAGTCCGAAAATCGGAACTAGACATTTATTTTAAGGATGGGCAGGATATACAAACATGAATGTGCCAGACTAAACCCAGGGAGAGCAAAAGCTAATGAATGTTGTTCAGAGAATTGAGAAAACACTGAGACAAATGTCAGCCAAAATACTTATAAGAACTTTTTAAATTTATTAAACATAATAACAAAATAAACATGAAACTTGATCTACATTTACTTAGCAGATCTTAACATTGAGTGTATGCGAGCAGAACTACATTAAATTCCCAGGCAGACAAGATCATTTCTTATCTATAACACAATAATGGTTTATATCTTCTTGCTAGTGGTTCATCCAACCAATTCCCTTTTCCCTATAGAGATTTAGTAAGATGAATGTTTGTGGAGAATAACGGGACAGCGCAGACGAGCTTTTCTTAGTCCAGAAAAGAAATGTTGGAACCAAGAATGTCATAATTCTGCAAAACGCTCATGGACAAGTACATTGAAATGAGCCAAGGTTAGTTTCACACAAGAAAGAAACATGAATTACGCAATCTGAATTATAGCAAATAAATCTCTACCAAAAATAAATTAATCATATATCCTAGAAATCGCTAGCCAAAGCCAAGTTTGATTTAGTTTAATGCCGAAGCAAACAAACAAAAATAAAAGAAAACTACTAAGATCGGTCTGAGCATTTAACAATGGTTAATCATAAAACTTAGAAATTATTAAGCATATAAAATATCACTCGCACTACACTCTCGAACAAGCAACATTTTAAGATTGAAAATTTGCTACTAAGATTGTAATGTAAAATAAACAAAAATACATTAATATTTAAATTGATCAATTACACATCGTAAATATAATTTCTTTTTAAGATTAAGCTGAGATTTGCGAGAGACTTAATTAGAGATTTAGCCCTGATTTTGATATGGAAAGGTAAGTTACCTCGAGATAATATTAATTTCTGTTGTTCACACAAAGTTCAGTTTATAGAATCCTCTACAATGGATGTCATTTACTACAGGTTCAGAAGTCTGGAGGCATTATCGGGATCCACTCTGGACTTGACAGTTAGGTCATGATGGAAGTCACAATTTGGAGCTCTGGAGGTTCATGTTTGGAAAGGCTCAGTCCATCATGTTGTGGAGATTCTTCATGGCATATATTACAGGCATGGCGTCTGAATGACTGCTATTATTGTGGCAAATAGAGTTATTGTCGGTCAACGAAAATTCAACTTGGTGATTCCCATGGCACCAATATCAAAAAAAAAAATTTAGTCACTTTCACAATGCAACAGTTCAATAACAGCTAAAATCTGGATCGATCCTCAATAAGAAGCCGAGCAATAAAAATTGAATGAACAGAATAGTCTCTTTGAATCCTCCTCTCTAATCAAAAAAAAAAATTACCCAGCTATTTATGTCCTTTGTTATCTCCCACGCAATCTTAATTAGAAAAACAATATCTTACAGGGCTAATTCTTACAAAAATGATTATTATTTTTTTATAAAAAAAATAATACAAAACCAAATCTCAGCTTTAAAATACATCAACATTAATTTTTTTTTTTTTAGTTTAAATAAAATACATATAAGAGCACTAATTAAACTTTGTTTGTTTTTAATTATTTTAAAAGAAAACAAGCGTCATAAAAAAAATATTTTATACTAAAATCAACTTAGAATTAAAAATATAAGATTTCAAAATAAATAAGTATGTGTGTTATTGCACATATAAAACTTGGTTTTGTTTTTTTTCCAATTTACATGATAGAACCCTTGAATCAGATGAAGTATCCAGTTCAATATATATACTTATACAATAAGTTGTTGATAGTTATATATATATATTGGTAATTTAGGGTTTATACACTATTAATCTTAAACGTATTTATTAATCAAGTTACATTTGCACATGATAATTCATTTGTTGGAAGCTATCAAATATTTTCAATAATGTAACTAATTTCTTCTGGTCAAACAACCCAAGCTTATTGTAATGAAGTGCTTATACACCATTAATTTTCAGCATATCCATTAACCAAGTTGTTTGCACCTGATAATTTGTTGTGAACTATCAAGTATTCTCAATAACGTAACTATTTTTCCTGATCAAACAACCCAGCTTATTGTAACTAAGGTTAATTTTAATCAGTGAAGAACCAATTTTTTATTTCATAAGCACCAGAATTCTCTATGGGAATCCACTGGCTCTACCTTCCTTATCTCTGACAATCATGATTATATTATAAATTACTGCCTTATGAAGAATTTCAATTTATGGTAGGGCATTGGCATTTACGATTGATAAAATTGCAACAGACTTAGTTAGTAGTACAATGACAATTAGATTAAATTAATCACAGAATGTCTTAGATTTTATAATTTATTATTTTCTAATTTTAACACACATTCATTAATAAAAATATAAAAAATGCACACTCTTTAAACACATTAATAATTGTAATGACAAATATTTGAGTTTATAATATCAAAACTAATCTGTTTTGTTAAACTCAGCTATCTTCATTCAGTTTTCAACATGATTTATTATGGCATTTCAGCAGTTCAAATAATTTACTTAATGTGATCATATATAACACAAAATCAAATTTCTTACTGTAATATTTCAAATGATTATTTTCACCACTGAACTAATTACCATACCTGGTTTAGTCTTCATTGGGATCCATCATGTGACCTTCTTGCAATATCTTGGTAAGCTGTCCAGAGTTTTTTATCTTTAAGCAGGTAATAGGATTGCATCGGTACATTGTTGAGACTCTCCAGAAAAAAAAATTGCTGGCAAATGTATTATTCTTTACTCACATATTTTTCACTGGTTGAGCCCGCTAGTAAGAATAGAATAAGGCATCTTGTTGTGGTTTCATAAAATAAGAGCAATTTATTTCAATTTTTTAACTGGTGCCACCACAGAACATGAGAGAAGAGAAGACCTTTGCTCAGTTGGTCCCTTCTTTTATATCTCTCCTAATTTAAATCCACTGCGTGTATCCCATTTACACCTTTTTTTTCTTTATTCCCGATTTAACCTTTGCCCCCCTTTTAGTAGCCATTTTTAATTAATGGCAAAAGAATGCAGTATTTGTAATTGATATTCAGATAATTGTTTGAGTTTGGAATTTATATTTTTATCTCAGTAAAATTTAGAAGTATGTTTTTATTTTCTCCTTTTTTTTCTAAAGGCAGGTAGAGAAAATACCATTCTCATTTTATCTAAAATAAATCACACAAACCAATTTCTAAAAATAACTATTTTAACTTTCTCGGAAATTTAATCATTTAAATTTAAAATGCCAATTGTACCATAAATATGGTACAATATACAACGTTAGATTTCTTTAAAGTTAGACTAAATGCAATTAAATCCAACTGTTTTTATTTGAAAAAAAAAAAAAAGTCAAATTATTTTAAAAGTTTTTTATAATTACATTATTAATTTAATTTCTACTTTATGATTATAGAAGTTTTTAAGATGAACTTCAGATAAGTTTAATAAAGATTGAAAAAAAATTAATAAAAGGATTTATAATCAAATATAATTGCAAAAGTCTAATAATCTTTGATCATTTTTATCTTTTTCTTGTTGTTTGATGTTTGAAATAAATTAAATTATAAAGAACTGTTAAGATTTAATTTAATAAACAGATGCTTTAATCTTCACTCTGTATTTTCTTTTCATAATGAATACTTTTTTTTTAGTTTTTTTTTTTTCAAAAAGTCCAACTTACAGAAGAAGAAATGGTTAAGTAATCTTTTTAGAACGGATCTGTTTGTTTTTTTTTTTAAATCATGATTTGATAAATAAAACAAAGTTAAAAAAGAAAGTGATTTAAAATAAAGTAGAAAAGATTTTAATATATTTATTCAATAAAGTTTTTTAAATATTTCTAGTAAATGTCTACAAAGTCAATACAAAATTAATTATTCAAAATTAAATTTATTTATCGAATTTATTTGATTGCTTTGAAAACACATGTAAACATAAATGTCGATCTTTAAGCAGAAACAAACAAAACAAATCATAGTATCCAATTATTTTTGATGCTATCTTTATAAATATGTGATACCCAATATGGAAATCTTGCTAAGATTTTTGAGAATATCCATTTTAGATGCTATAACCAATTGTTAAATAAAAGATATTAAAGTTGAGTTATGTAATGTGAATCATTTTAAGTTTTGTTTTCATTGTAATCGCTTTTGTATTAATAAATATTTGAGAAGTCATAAATTGATGTCATTCTTTATGCATTTAATTCTTCGTAGCAAGTTTAACTTTAATATTTTATTGATGGATTTATTTGGTTATGACGTAAAATCACTATATTCCCTTTGGAAATTCAAAAATTATTTTAAGTATGATTTTCCCTTTGATGTTTCTTGTTATGTGTCTTCTTTCTTGTCAATCATCTTTTATTTCCTTTTTATATAAGTATCAACAATAAAATGTTATGTTTTAGTTTATTTTGGGAAAGACTTTAGCCACTTATATTCACATCATGATATTATTAAAATGATAATATTTCAAACCTTATTATAAGAAATTTCTATTATAAAGCAGAATTTATACTGACCATTGTTAAAGAAAATTGCTATTTCTCAAAGGAAATTTTAAATTAGAATATTTGGTGAAATAGAATAAAATAGTTTGAATGATTAACTATTTATATATGCATTGCAATGGTTATAAATTATGCAATGATTTATAGTTGAAATAAATAAAAATTCAGATGAGAAATGGTTAACAAAATCCAACAAT
The DNA here is from genome assembly GCA_028023455.1 of Epiperipatus broadwayi. Taxonomy (NCBI): domain Eukaryota; kingdom Metazoa; phylum Onychophora; class Udeonychophora; order Euonychophora; family Peripatidae; genus Epiperipatus; species Epiperipatus broadwayi. The sequence goes on from JAQFVV010008112.1 coordinate 4,779, forward strand.
TATATATATATTTTAATGCTACCATCACTCTGAGGATGATATATAATCGTATAATTTAAGATTAAGTTAAGTGTTATTATTCCAAAAGCATTTTTTTTTTTTTGTTTTTCTAGATTCAGTTTAAAAATAAATCTTAAGGCACCAAACTTTCTAAATGGAAAGTTTACTTTTGGAAATCTTAATTCCACCAATTGTCATTGTTTTAAATTATTACCATTATCTCTGCATGATTTTTTTAGGATGCATGGATACTAGTAACCTATGTTTGGAATGGTTTGAAGAAGTGGTGGTCATGTGATGTTTATTGGCTTAAAAATAAAACAAACTAAATAAATTAATAGTAAAGTAAGCTAACCATTTATTTACAATCAATAAATATATGATTTAGTTGCTTATGCATTCACAATTGCTGCTAGATTAATATAATAAATATAATACAGAATATTGAAAATAAGAAAATAATAAGTATTAAAACTGAAGGCTTTATGATAATTATGATGATAAGGTCTTATTGTCTTATAATTGTAAAGTTTTACACTATTTTTTGAAGATATAGTTTTATTACGTAAAACTAGTATGGGGATATTGGATGAGTAGGCACTAGATAGGGATTTTATGCACAAGCCTTCTGGCATCCATTGATTGCTCTTGTTGGCACAAGATGGCACTACTGTATGGAGAGTTTTGCTTTGTTTTGAATTGTTTAATAACAATTATGTGCTAGTGTGAGATATGTGCTAGTATGAGATAGTGATCATGTGATGTTTAGTGGTTTAACACCAATCCCCCATATAGGATAGTGGTGGCTATGGTTGTTAAAGAGCCAAAGTCACCAGAATGTATGGGTGCTGAATTGAGTTCAGATCCATATGACTATATAAGCTATTGAGCTTGGATTGAAAATATTATTGTGTTTTCAATTTCATTCTCATAGTTTTGTAGTTAAGTAGAGTTAAAAGGTGGATGCTAGAGGGTTGCATTAGATCCTAAAATCTAGGTGCAGTGCTCTCAGATCCAAGGCTCCTCATTGATGAAGGCCACACACCAGAAACTAGTCTGGGGATATTGGATGAGTAGGCACTAGATAGGGATTTTATGCACAAGCCTTCTGGCATCCATTGATTGCTCTTGTTGGCACAAGATGGCACTACTGTATGGAGAGTTTTACTTTGTTTTGAATAGTTTAAAATAAGTCTTAAGTAATTCATTTCTGAGGGTGTTTGCCCTCTTTGGATATTGGTGATGATTGATAGTGTATACAATAGGTTTTTGTAGGTCTTATGTCAGAGTTCTTACACTATGGTTTTCTTCATTAAAGCAGGCAATGTCACATTTTGAGCAAGTTCATTATACACCTCTGGATCCCATTGCATAATCCCAGGTATTTTGACCAGTGTAAGTTTTGGTATATACAGTAAATAGTCTTCTGCTAGCTAATGTCATCATACTTGCTGTGACAAGTAGTGTGTTGAAAAATACTTTTAAACAGTCAGCAAGATATGGCTATCTGAGGTATTCTGTGAGAAACTATTTCAACCAGGAGGCTCTCCTATCTTCATGGAATCACTGATTTAGAATAGACTGCTGTTGTTTTTCTTTTCTGACCCATTTATACTGTTCAGGTTTTGTTTTTCATACCTACCATGTTCTCAGGGATATTTTCCAAAAAACATCTTTATCAGATTTATCCAAAAACAACTCAAATAATTATAAAAAATAAATATTCATTTCACAACATGTTATAAAACAAATACTTATACATATATGTTTATTATTATATGATTATTTTATAAATGATTAAACAAGTAGTTTTTTCCTTTTATTTATGACAGAGATAGAAAAAAAAATCATTACCAACTTTTAAAAATTCCTCTATAACTTTTTTAATTTTAGTCCACCATAATTTCCAATAATATATTTAGATTTGCCATTCAATTTTATATAAGAAAGTGCCAATTATTTCTTTAAAACCCCATAGAGTAGGAAAATCTGTAAGGATCTCAAAATACTATATATTTTCTCAAATAATGTAATTCAAATTAATTTGTGCACATTAAAACTAATTTTTCTATTTTCCCTTACATAATATGAGTTAGTGTTTTAGTGTAGGTAATTTTACATAATACCTTTCTTTTATTTTAAAATGTATGGATTAATTTTTCTTTTAATTTTTTAAATCAGAATAATTCAGGGATATGTATGTTATATCTAATATGCACATATACTCATAGTCAAGTCAATTTATACATTTATTTCTCAATTTATAAGATTTTTTATTAAACCTTTTTTGATTATGCAGCTTAGGCATGTAAATAATACAAGCTGCCATTGAATTTGCATTGTTACTGTATTTAACAACAGCCGTCATAAATTCTTCTTATAAAATGTCTATTTTTTCTTTCTTTTATCTTTAAGCAGAATATTCATTATAAGTAAAAGTAAAATACTTCTTTAGGTTTTTTAAAATGGATAACTGATAGTATTAATGTAATATTAATATTCAGTCATTCTTATTTCATTTTTGCGGTTTGTTATGCTTAATCATCAATTTTGATTTGCCCTTATAAATTCTAATAAATATGTTTTTAAATTGCATATTAAAATTTTCTTATCGTTTACTTTAAGGTAATTGTATTGAAAAAATATTATTATATTCATCGAGTCAATGCCATCTACTGGTAAAAATGTGAATAGAATTCAGAATATTCGTAATATTTGAAAAATAATATATGTGAGTAATTTATGATTCCTTTCTGCAGTTAAATGCTCTTTTGCTGCTCGCACAATTGTGATAAACTTCACTAATATTATTCTATTTAGTTGCTGCGTGATATTAAAAATAGAACTTTAAATAATTATCATTATCATAAAAAATGACTCTGTAAACAGTATAGATAAATATCATTTATAATATAAATAAATAAAAATTGAGATAAATAAAAACTCAAAAAAAAAAGAAAATAAATAAAATGTTTAAAGTGATTGAAAGCTTTTGAAACATAGGTTTAAAAAAAATGAATTATAAAATTTTAAAAAGACTGAGTGAAAACTGATATTTTCTACAGAAATTCAAAGAGCAAATGCGATTAACTTGAACATCAATAGTAAATTGTTACATTTTGATTTGCAAGTATCAAATTTACTCCATCCACAATTTTGTCACAATCCAAAGTAGATAATTACAGGAATGATTATTACTAATCATTTATTAAACTAGAGATTATCTTTAGCCCAGATATAAACTTTAAACCTTAGTTAAACATTAATATATCTGATTTTTAATTAAACACACACACACATGACAGTAAGCAACTTCACTTTTCTTTTCCCATGTATAATATCTTTTCAAAAAGTATAATAACTACTCTTTCTTATTGCATTGCCAAATGTATACCATAGAATACTAAATTGTCCAAGCACTTTACTACTGTTACACAATGCTTTATTTACCACCCTTTCTTACAATTTACAGTTTTGATTACCCTAGCAATCTTCTTCAGATCTTTATATCTCATAACCTGAGTGTTACACAATGCTTTATTTATCACCCTTTCCTACAGTTTACAGTTTTGATTGTCCCAGCAATCTTCTTCAGAACTAGGTTAGAAAATATAAAGTTCTGAAGAAGATTGTTGGGCAATCGAAAGGGTGGTAAATAAAACATTGTGTAACAGTAGTAAAGTGCATGGATGATTTAGTATTATATGGTATATCTTTTATAAATATATTAAATAAACTCCACACTATCACATATTTTTTTAAAACTTATGAATAAAGACAATAAAAGACAAACGATCCCCATGATGCATTTCATGCTGAAACAGCACTATTCAGTTGACCCATATTCATCTCTCACATGTCTTTATCATATGTATAGTATTTATCAATAGCACATTGTTACAAGTGTCAAACTTAACATTTATTAATCTTTAACTGAAGTTTAATGTTTATGCCTGGCTAGAAATAATCTTTAATTTAATAAATGATTAAACAATATAAACAACAACTGAAAGACATATTTAAAGAATATGAGTGTTCAATAGAAAAATGTCATTAAATAATAGATCCAAAGTAGCCAGAATATTGATGATAGGTGATGGAAGAAAACAGACATATAGAAAAGAAAAAGAATAACATTCAGATGATTGAATCAGAGTTAATAAAAGTTATGTTGCTCCCACTATGAAATCAGAGAAAGGTAATACCAATATAATGGAGAATGAAGATAATATAATATTTAACAGTCTGTAGAGAATAAAGATTTACAAATTGATAATACCAAGAGTGTTACAGACAGATATAAAGTCAATAGAAATAACAATGCTCCTACTGAAGAACACATCATACTCAGATAACAACATGGAAATAGAGAAAATACTAGCAACAGAAGGTGACCCAAAACAAGTTAATCAAAAGGCAGAAAATGAGAAGGAATGAAAATTAGAAAAACAAATAATATATTTAATAAAACAAATGGATGTGGATTGGGATCACATGGATTGTGCTGATGATACTTAAAGACAGATATAGAACATTGTCATAAACAAAAATCACAACATTTTAATACATTATTGATAGACTTTGCTGATGGCAAAATTGTGTGTTTACGAAGGAAATTTGATGCATATAAAAGGCAGCATTATGGTTCTATTAACAATTTGATTATTCTTTGCATAACAGAGCAGTTGATAATGCAATTAAAAACCATAGTATAGAATTTAATGTGACAAATGGTTACATCAGTATTCTGGGACCACCAATCAGCTACAGACCATGTATTTAAATCCAGTTCTGCTCAAATAATTTGTACAGAGAAGAGTGATGCCAAAAGAAAAGTTAAAGAAGCTTTTTACATAGCAAATGATCTTAGTGCCATTAATAGAAGAGAGGCATAATTTGCTCTCTCCAAACAATGAACTAACTAATTAAAAATTTAAACTCATTTGCATATGTGTACAATAAATCACAACAGTTTTCATTCACAAAGTTATGAGTATGAGATTTGAACATTAAATCTTGAAAGCACTAAGCAGACCTATTACACATTACAGTATAATTATAGCTTCACTATTTAATGCAAAAAAGGTCGCATATTTATAATTAAAATTTTTATTAGTGAAGAGAAAAACAATTTATTAATATTTAGGAGAGAAATCAAGCAACACTAAATAGATAGCTCAAAGTCTTTATTATGAGCAACCAAATTATTTTTCAGGATTTCTTCCCATATTTACATTAAGTTCAAGCTTAAAAATAAAAAGTCTCAGCAGAGTTTTAGTCCAGAACAATAATGATAGAAAAATGTGCCTCAGTCCAACAAGTAGTGAGATTATCTTATAAGACTGGTTTTGTCCAGCCATTTAAAATTTATAAAAAGATTATTAAGGCTCTTTTAAAAAGCCATTATACGCAAATAGAGAATGAAATCTCTGGAGATGAACTTGGATAACTTAATGAAGATGATGAAGATTAAATTAATAATACAATCATAAAGCAATAGTAGGCAGCAATCTTGAAAAAGTCAAATTAAAAAAAGAACTGCCATATAAGAGTGAATCTGCTGAGAAAATTGATATATGACCCAAACTAGAGAAACAAAGTATAATAAAATCAGCATTTGCAAATATGTCTAGCAGTAAACAATTTTAAATAATTTGAATAAATTTAATTGGTAAAAAAAATAAAATTTTCTTATAGGTCAGTAAGTTAATACTAATAGTAAATTTTATTTTATTTTTTTGCCCTAAGAAAGAGGGGTATTGAGATAGATAGTGGCCAATCTCAATCCATAATTTATTTTAAAAATAGTTGTTAATTATGAATTAATTTCAGGTTTCATAAATTGGATTGTCTTTTTATATAGATTTGTATTATATAAGCAAGCACACACCCATTGATAAAAGTCTGTGTTTAAAATTAAATTAAGTCAATTTTATTTTAGTTTTAAAAAGACAAAAAAACTAATTTACTTTAATTAAACTTACTTCAAATAAATCGGTTTTAAACATTTATATTATAGAAACAAAGCAGTTTTGATTACCCCAGCAATCTTCTTCAGAACTTCTACTTGTATTTTCAAATTTTAACTGCTAAATTCAAACTTTTAAATTCTACAGTAAGATTTGAAAATACAAGTAAAAGTTCTGAAGAAGATTGCTGGGGCAATCGAAACTCAATAGTGAGTTGTTAAAAAGCATTCTAAAAATTAATATAGAGTATAAATGATATTAATATTATATCGATTTGACAATGCAATAAAAAAGATAAAGTTAAATACCAATCCATAAAACTTATCCTCCATTATCTTGTATTATTATTAATAAAAATGCTTGAAAACCCAATTTCTTTTAAGCTTTGTTTCACGCTTTGAAAATGTTTAAATTTCAATTAATTATATTTTAGGGATTAAAATGGTTAAATGTCATTTATAAACATGTGAGCTTATTTGGAAACATGGCTAATTAAAATAATTATTGGCTTGTTTAATTAAGGAATATTATAAACATGGATAATTAAAAATAATTTCTTGCTTGCTAGTTATAAAAATGTGTTTTGAAAAATTGATAATATTATTTAGAAGATATTAAACCATTTTCATTGGTGTCATACATAATATTAAATCAGTAATGCTAAATATGAGAATATTTCCAGCCAGTGAAAAAGGTTTATTACCTTCTAAATAAAATTACAGTCTGACTCTGTGCTAGTAAAATTCATTGATTATAACAAAGTTGGTAATAATATAAAAAGGCCAACATGGAAAATAATTTTGCCTTTTGGTCATTGCTTTTGCTTACAATATAAAGTAGACAGAACCTCTGTCAGCAGCTGAAAAAATGGGCATGTGTAGTTAAACAGTAAGGTCTGCTTTGCAGATCTTCATTTCACCTTTTCTCACCTATTTCCTACCCTCATACCTTAGTTTGAACCCCAATCTATCGGAGTGTTTCTGCAATACGCTTATATATCGAAAATCCTGCCTAATTTTAAACCATGAGTACAATGCTCATATTATATATATAACTCATTCCCAAATAAATAAAATATTATGGATTATGTATATGTTCACATAGTTCAGATTTATTTAAAAGTAGGTTATATAGGTCATAATTGCACACACACTATGATATGCATTTTAAAACATATCAAAATTATAAATTGTTAATTAAAGTTATTTTGTTTGAATCTATTTACAAAAATATATTACCGTCGTAATATATTTTTGATTTAAAATAAAATTCGTATTCATTTAGTAAATAGATTCAAATATTGAGATTTAAAAGTAAAATAATTTTCTTTTAATTTAATAAAAGTCATTCCAAATATTTCTGTTAAAATAAATGAGGGACAATACTTTAATTATTCAATGTTATAGAAGCTTATCTAAAAATACAGCAGATGTCCACTTAAGGTTTTCTTTAATTAGTAAAAGTAATTTTTAATTAAATCTAGTTTGTAATTCGAATGTCGACAAGGAAATTAACAATAGAAATTAATTAAAATTTTGTTAAATTCTTTTAGACATTCGGATGGGTTTAATTACAGCTGATAAGTCCGATATATTTTTGTAACGCTCCAGGGCAGTTCTATTGTTTATTTCCACTATAAAAGGGAGGTTTTCTTTTGTTCTCCATTCTGGTCATTTGCTGATGAAATGTTTCTAACCAAAATTATTCTAGTTTTTGCTGATGAAATGTTTCTAAACAAAATTATTCTGGTGTTGCTAATGAAATGATTCGAGTGATATTCTAGTAACATATTCTTCAAAATATATTTTCCTGAGATTTTAGCTACATGCCTGCGAACTTATATTTGAAGCCGAGTTTTCATCTCCAAATTCATTTACCATGTTTACCACACCTATTGCTAACTGTGACATGATGAAGTAGAGCCGGCAGAGGCTATTTCCCTCAGGAATGGCTGGCTGCTGCTCTAGACCATCAGCAGCTATCACGTAAGGAACCCCGGAACTGCTGCTGCTGCCAAAAATATGAACAATTCCAGATTTTGCTGCTGAGGTATATAAAACCTGCCGACCATCAATCTACCTGCAAATGCTTCTCCAGAGGTAACCTAAATTAACCCAAGAGCTCTTGTGATTTTTAACTAACATGCTATAGCTATTTTAAATTGTTTTTCTTTTATTTCACTTGGACTTATTATGTACTTCTTTAACGTGTTCAAATTTAATCAACAGTTTTGTTCTCTATCCTTGGGTTAATATTTTCTATTTATTAAGCTTTCTTTTATTTTATTATGATAATGTGTCAGAATTGTCTTTGACCGAGTGAATTATTCCCTTTGTTGAAAGTAAGACGCTGTTAGTAAGACATATTTTAAATTTATAAATAATTCCCAATTTTATTATCTTGCAAATCACTCGTTCGAGGACGATTCTAATCTTCTTTAATATACATAATAATCAAATGGTTTATAATCTACATTTTATTGATTTTAACCTAATATGAGAGTATGTGTGAGGTCAATGATTAAATGTGTCCCCAAATGCATGATTGTGTAAATAAACCTATGCTTTCTTTTCAAACCCACAAGCATGCATTTTCCTATTTTTAAATACTGTGTTCTACTTTAATTACAAAATTCATCATTGACATCGAGAATGTGCAAACCCTTTTAAATGAATTTCTGGGAATTTGATTGGGCATTCTCTTAATCCAAGTAAAACCCATTTAGTATTTTTATATACATTAGTCTAGTATTGCTGGTAAATGAATTGGTTGTTGAGACCGCTTTGTTTTGCTTTCCAAGGATTTCACACGGCCAAGTCCGTTCTCTCTTTTCGTTTCCTGCATTTCCCAGGCAGTGTGTACTCAAATGTCACACCTGGGAATTAGATGCAGTCGTCACCCAGTCACTAAGTTTTGGCTGTTCATGACAACACTTTCCTACAGGTTAGCAGCGAGATGCCCTCCATAGTCATTCCAAATATTCAATATTGTTTTATTTATATATTTATTTTTACAAAGCATCTCTGACTTAAATGTGTCACACCCTCCAACTTTAATAAATTCATTATTGGCAATACTGACCTCCCATCAGCTTTAGTTATTATTATCGAATAAATGTCTTGATCACATCCCCACTTTATTGCTTAGTAAGCTGTTGTCTGTGCTATTCTCAAAATCAATAAATATTTTATAACACTTAATTTTCAAATATTTTATTAAACTTTTATAATTACTCAAAGCACCTCACACATATTCCTATCTCTTTAAGCACATTATCGTAATACTATTAGCCTGAGGGATAGAATATATAATTTTGCTTTAAAACCTTTTGTAATGTAATGGAATGCTAACATTTATTTAATAAGCGTCCCTGTCTCATATAAGCAGACAGTGGCATTATATATATATATTTCTATATAAATAAATTTTTGAAATCATTTAAAACCAATTTTGATCTTTTATTTTATTGATTCCTATCACTGTCTCGGTATATATATCTATTTTCTACATTTCTTTTGTACATCCATAGACGTTAATTAGCAACCCAAACTTATCTTAGTATAGAGTCTTTTTGTTTCTTCCTGACCACCAGGCACCAGTAAAAGGTTATACTAGTAGTAGCATCAGATGCATTATCACATAAGTGGTGCTGTGAAATTTGGACTTTAGATTCGAACTTAGTATATCTAGAAGGCAACCCCTCCTAGAGTGTTCAGTTTTGTGTGTGGGGTTTGAATTCTGCAGTGTGTTAGCGAGATAGACGATTCTGACTGTTACAGTAGCTAATAAGATCTAATGAACTTTACTTCTGCAGCATGAAGCCTAGGAACATTAGGATATCAAACCATGTTTGTAGAATTTGATTTAATGCTGTGCCAACTATGTTCATATATGCAGTTAAACAGACATGTTTTCAACAATAAAGAAAAATGTTGTACCATCTCTAAACAATACCTGATGGTAACTAAGATTTTAAAACTGCTAAATGGAAAAATTGTGCTAGTAAACCACCACTGAAAAGCTCTTTATGAAAATGTACATATGCAAATCTAATTTAACTTTTATAGAAAAAATAATATCGCCTCAACCAAATCTTGGGTTTAAATGTAATTTATTTATTTATTTTATGAATGATCTGATAACCTTTTAAACTTTTATTACCAACAAGTCAGTTATGTTTATAATTTATCTACTTTATCTCTTATATAAACTTATCTTTTAAAACTTTTATTTTATAACACTGATTTAATTCCAGATTTGATATGTTGACATTTTTTAAATATTTTTATTCTCAAAGTATACTGATGATTTCTTTTAAAATTTAGTTGGTAAAATAGTTTATAATTTTAAATATCCCTTAGATAAAAGAAATCAGTTTTGTCTCTTATTTTCTTTCTTATGCTGTCCTAAAGAATTTTAAAATCACTTTCATAATTTAGGAAACAAAATTTAGTTTTAAAATAATCACCATTTAGTTTTAATTCAATCTTTCTGCTAAAGAAAATAGTTTTCAAAAAAAAAATAATATAGGAAAAAAACATGGTCATTTTAAATTGTTAAAATTTTAGTATAATTAAAATTGGAGGTCTTCCATAAGATATTGAAAATCATTAATGTAAGTCCAGAGTCTAATGCAATGTGTGCATATATAAATAAATCAGTAGGTTGATTTTTTCATGCTTAAATTGGTAGGCAGTTTGCCATATTTGCACTGTTGACTTCACATATGCAGCTGAAATTAAAAAGATTAGCACATATATATACTGTATATTCATTTTATGTAGTGAGCCTATAAATATTTATTCACCAAATTTAAATTTAATACATGTTTACTTGCCTCCCCATGATCTATATTATTCCTGCTTGAGGTATTCATGGTTGATTTTCATTTTGCTCAGTTTCAAATACATTTCTTCCCATAAAATTTATTTGTTTTCCAGGTCAGATCTATTTATTGTTTTGTTTTTAAAGTGATATGATATCAAATGCGTAGTGTATAGGTCCCAAATTTGTAATGGCATGGACAATGTGACCATTTATAGTTAATTTATGCTATTTTGTTATTTGTTGTGCTTTAATGCAAAAGTGAAAAAACATGTGTGCATCTCTTAACTTGAACACATATCTAACAAAATCAGATAAATAATAAAGTAACATTCTTCAGAGATGATATCTATTATAATGTAAAATTTTGTGAACACTAATATTTAAAGCTGCCAGATATCAAATGTCCTATATGCCAACATAATAAAGGCAGTTTTCATTGAAATATATTGGCATTTGAACTGTATTATATTGAACTATTAATAAACTGTTTTGTTTATTGTTAGATCTGTTTTAGCATTTGTTTACTGTTGTCTGCTCTGCCAATTGATATTTTCCAAGAACCTCTATTCTCCATAATCTAGAGGCAATTTTAAATATCTATGAGAATTGGTGTAACCGTGTGGGCACTTACCCTTAAAATTCTCATCAGTAAACTCTGAAGTTGTAGGTTATAGATCTAGTGACACCCTTGGGTTTTCAATATTGGTTTGCCCACTCTCCATTACAATATATAAATATTGTAACAGATGTGTGAATATATGTATTATATGACATATTTTATGTTAAAAATATTTAGAAGAAAAAATAATGAATTTTTTTTTTAATTTATAAAAAAGCTGTCAGTATAATAAATAGAATAAAGAAAGTTTAGAATAAACCAAATGTCAGTTAAAAAGTAAACAAAAGAAAAATAAAACTCTATATCCTAATCTCAATTTAAAATGTAAAAAAAAAATACAAAAGGGAAAATATAATTAATTTATAAAGTAAAAATTTTAATTAGATTTACTATTTGGCAGAATAGTTAATCTCTTTTAACTAAAAAAAACCCAAAATGTTACAAGGTATAACTTTAAAGTATAAAGGTAATTTAAAGATTATAAAGTTACTTAATGAAATAATTTGAACTAAAATATTAATTGTAAAAGTAAAAAAGAACAAGAGAATTGCTATGGAAATAATTGTACAGAATTCTTGTCTGAAATTACTTAATTAGAGAAAATTATGATCTAATCAAATGATTTTGTAAATTGTCTAATCAAAAAGGGATTTTTTTTACTGGAAACCAGTAATATATATGACTAATTATATAATCAATACTGTAATAAATTAAATTAAATTAATAGCTATTAGAAGTGTAACTAATTAGACAAAAATGAAAACTGATTAATGATGTGGGTGGCCTCAGACAATGGTTTTGTCAAGGGTATAAGGGCTACTAAATTTCCATTAAAATTATTGTTATTTATTCTAGTGATATTTTGATTCTGATCCTATTAATTAGATTTAGCTGTTACCAGTTATATTAATTTTTTAGACTTATTACCTACTGAATTTTGTAGACTACTTTATTGAGAATGGCTATTTGGATGCCCTAACATCACCATGCAGTGTTAAATTCACAATGGGGTGTTCCTTTGATTTTCATCACCCAGTTCCTGAGTATTTGACAGCCTGAAATGTGATAGATATCCTTGACCTATCACTGCTGAGATACCTATATGTCATTATGGATTACTACTGAACAAGGCCATGAAGATATATGCTGCCCTGGAAAAGATGAAACAACAAGTTATTAAAAGAAACTAGAAAACCTGTTCAACATTACCAGCCACAAACTCTATAAACTGTCATGAAGGCAAAAGTGATCACTCCAGAAAATTATCACAAAATCTAGGTCGATATAAAAATAATTCAAAGTTTAGATGTAAAATGATATACAGGTGTAAGATTTCATTCTCTTAATAAGCTTTTGTAAATTTAGAAATGATAAATTCTTACTAACTATTTTTATTCTTAGATTTTTTTTTATAAATAAATGTTTTAATAAGTTAATTTGGCATAAATTCTCTCTCTCCATACATTATCATCTACCTTTTGTTTAAGATAAAATTTGTCAATTATATTGTTTGTATTAAAACATGCATTGCCTGATAGCCTAAGGTAGATAAGTTTCTTCTTCATTTGGGCTAGCTGTAGAATGAAGCACTTAAGATATTTAGAATCTTTTTTCATGAATATTCTTATCAAATTGGCTCAATAGCAATTGGAGATTTATCCCCAGTATAAATAAAAGTAACCATGGGATAGGTGTTTTGCTTCTAGCAGTTATGGATCAAGTGCAATGGTCATGAAAGATGACCATGGATTGTTGGTATAATTAATAGGTAAAATATTGACCTGTTCTAGTGTAACAGTGTTTTAAATTTATATAAATTATTATTGTTAAAATTTAAATATCATAAAAAAGGAGATATCTGTAATAAATATCTTCCAACATGTGTGCTCAAATGTTCTGTTCTAATTGTTATAGAATGTGTATGTTCAATTGTGCTATTGACTACCCTAAATTGATCTCAGCTATCAGATAAAGTAAAAAAAGTAATAATAATAATTAAATAAAGATTAATAATTTGGTGAAAGATGTGAGAGTAGAATAAATAGCAAACACTAAAATAATAATTTTATTATAGTTAAACAAATTTAAAATAGATTTATATGTGAGTCTAGTTTAAAAGAGACTAAAATAAATAAATAATTGCAGGCTAGATAGATGTATAAAAACAGTAATGGTAGACTTCATAAATAAGCAGGCACATAATGTTAGAGGAGACTGGTGTGGGAGATTGGGTGAACACATAAATTAAATTAAAAAAAAGAAATTAAAAATAGATAACACATTATTTAAAAAATAAGATATAGTAAAACAAAAGTGATATTAAAAATAAATAAGTAAAAAACATGGTAACTATTATCATTAAAAGAAAAATGTCATAAAATTAAAAAGTATAAATGCTTACTAGAACAAGAGCAAAAATGGTAACTCAAGACAAAGAATTAAAAAATGTTCACAGTGAGGAACAACAGCAAAATAAAAATAAGCAAGAAAACAATGACAGCATTATAATAATGACTAATATGTTTAAAAAACTTAAAAGCCAAAATAAGAAGTCAAAGAGATTAAAAAACAAAATAAGGAAACATCCAATGAGCTTAAAAATCAAAATAATGAGACAAATATAAAACTTGCAAAAATGAGAAATCAAAATAATGAAATAAACATAAAATTAAAAAATCAAGCTCAAATGATTGAAAAATTTAAACAGGAGCAAAATAAATCAGGATACGAATAAATGAAAGAAGAAATCATAAAACAAATACGTGGAAGTTTAAAGCAAGTACGAAAATCAAATCAAAATAGTGTATCAGGAAATTGAGAAAAATAAAATATAACAGGAAAGAAAGATAGCACTTTTACAGGAAGTAATAACAGACATTAAGACAAAAAATGAAAAAATAATAGAAAATATTAAAATATAAATTAACAGTTTACTGGATAAGATAGACAAAATAGATTTTATGAAAAGTAGGCAAAGTGAAATGCTTAAAGAAATTGGTAAGATAAGTGAGAAAAATTCCCAGATAAATAGTAATAATTATAAAAAGGAGAGCATGAATGTAAACATGTATTTACAGAATAATAACCATGCTATAGTCAATCAATTTCCAAAGATAAAGTGTAAATGCTCACCAAACACACAGAGCTTGGAGCAACATATTTACAAAAAATCCCAGCAAATTTACAAAGGTCTTTATACTATAGTTCACCAATAAGACAATAACACCTTTGTAGTGGCCAAAATCTGTATAAAAAAGGGATCATACAATGCCTCATCTCTGAAATTAATTAGATAACAAAAAGATAAAGAACTTCCAAATAAGTGTATTAACCAGATAGATTGGCAGATTTGTTCTTATGAATAATGTTCTGGATTGTTTTGATGAAACTATGATTAAATTTAGAATGTTTTTTTTTTAAAATAAGTATAAATAAAAGATTTTTTAGTGTCCAAGTAAAATTAAAAAAATTTAAAAAAATAAATAATAGAAGTCAAATAATTTAACAGAAACAATTCTCAATAAAGTGTAAAAATGAAAACTTTACAAGAAAAAAAATCAAGTGTCAACCTTAAAATTGATATCCCAAAATTTATGAGTAACCCAGCTCATAAGTCTGTGCTTTGGGCACAATGGAGAGTGACTAAATAAAACATTTATAGTTGAAAAATAAAAGAAATTATAATAATGTAATCATATAAATATTACTCATGAATAAAAAATAAAGTAATGCCACTTGTTTCAGTACATGTTGAGAGATGAAGAGTAATGTAACAATAGATCAAAATATGTATGTATATAAGTGAAGATAGAAACTTCAAATTGTATTTTTTTTGTTTTATTAATCCTTTTTTTTGCAGAGACATTAATCTGCAGATGCATATGAGTATGAAACCCCATTATGATGATATTGTGCCAGTAAAGAAAAATCATGAAAAAGAAATTCTAAACCAAAAGTTCAATAAAAATAGTTCTCACATTCTCAGATAAAATATTCTAAGTCTATGTTTGACTTCCACAAAAAATTTAATGTGGTTCAATTAACACAGAATCAATCCGCATATGATATGCAATGTCATTAAGTTGGATACCTCTTTTATATCACTTACTCATTATAAATCTCATTCATCATGAAATGTATCTATGAGGTAATTGTTTTTGTTCAGAATTAAAATTAGTCAAGGCCTAAAGAAAAATTGATGCATTTTACTCATAAATTGGGGGAAATGTGATGTAACAGATACATAAATATACATGTCACATAAAATATTTTATGTTAAGAATATTTAGAAGCAAAAATAATGAATTATTTTATTCTAATTAAATTATAAGACGGTCAGTTTAATAAATAAAAAAGTTGTTAAAAAGTAAAGAAAAGAAAAATAAAACTCTGTATCTTAATCTTAATTTAAAATTAAAAAGAATAGAAGAGGGAAAAATATAATTAATGTATAAAGTAAGAATTTTAATTAGATTTACTATTTGTAAAGATGGTTTATCTGCTCTTTTAACTAATAAAAAATTCCAAAATATTGTGGGATATAATGAAAACAAAAGAAACTAAATTGTAACTTTAAAGTGTAAAGGTAACTTAAAGATTATAAAGTTTCTTACTGAAATAATTTGAACTAAAATATTAATTGTAAAAAAAAAAAAGAAAAAAAAAAACAAGAGAATTGTAATGTAAATAAATGTACAGAATTATTGTCTAAAATTATTTAATTAGAGAAAATTATGATGTAATCAAAGACCAAAATAATTTTGTAAATTGTCTAATCAAGAAGAGATTATTTTACTGAAAATCAGTAATCCATACAACTGATTAGATATCAATACTGTAATAAATGTTGTAATTACATTAATAGATATTAAAAGAGATAAAATAATTAGAATAAATTAAAAACTGATTAATGATGTGGGTAACCTCAGATAATAGTTTTGTCAAGGATATAAAAGCTATTAAATTTCCATTAAAATTATTGTTATTTATTTTGGTGATATTTTTGATTTTGCTGTTGTTAATTGTATTCAGCTGTTGCCAGTTATATTAATTTTGCTGACCTATCACATGCTGAATTTTGTGGATTCCTTTATTGAGAATAGTTGTCCTTCAGTGATGTATAGATATTTAAGTGGCTGCACTAACATTACCATGTAGTGCTAAATTTATAATGGGGTATTGATTTGGTTCTCATCACCCAGTTTCTGTACATTTGATAGTCTGAAATGTGATAATTGCTTAGACATCTCCCATCATTATTAAAGATTACTACTGAACAAGACAATAAAGATATATGCTGACCCAAAAAAGAAGTGATAAGCCATTAAAGAAACTAGAAAAACTGTTCAAGAATGCCAGCCATTAACTACACAAAGTGTGAAGAAGACAAGAGTGACAACCCCATAAAATTATCACAAAACCTAGATCAATATAAGAAAATAATTCAAAGTCTAGAGGTAAAATGATATACAGGGATAAGATTTCATTCTCTTAATAAACTTTTGTAAAAATTATAAATGATAAATTCTTATTACCTAGTTAAAGTAAACTTAACTACACTGAATAACTCTGTAATTAATTTAATTTTATTTTACTTTCTATTCTTATTATGTTTTTTTTTTTGTAAATAAATTGTTGTTTTAATAAGTTAATTTGTCCTAAATTCTCTTTCTCTGTACCTCACCATATAACATTTGATTAAGATAAAATTTGTTAATTGTATTGATTATGTTAAATATGCACTGTATGACAGCCTGAGGTAGGCAAATTTTGTGTTCATTTGTACTAGTCATGGAATCAAGCATCCGAGGCATTTAAAACCTTCTTTTGTGGATATTCCAGTCAAATTGGCTAGAAGGTGCCCACCAATTTTTCCCCAGTCTAAATAAAAATATCCACAGGAGAGATATTTTGCTTCTAGCAGTTATAAAATGAGTGCAATGGTCTTGAAAGATGGCTGTAGTATGACAATCTTAGTCTGACCATTGGTATGATTAATATGTAAAATATTAACCATAGTAACTCCTCTGCTTGTGTAATGATGTTTTAAATTTACATAAATTATTATTGTTAAAATTTAAATATAATAACAAATGAGATATCCATTATAATATATTTCACAAATAGCATTCAGCTGTTAGATGATCTAGAGCAGTGGTCTTCAACCTTCCTATTGCCGTGATCCTTTAATACAGTTCCTTATGTTGTGGTGAGCCCCAACCTTTAATTTTGCTACTGTTATAAATTGAAAATGTATTTTCCATGGGTTGTTCGACCTTCAAAGGAGTCACGAACCACAGGTTGAGAACTGCTGCTCTACAGGATTGAAATATGTGCATAGAATTAAAAAAATGATTTTTATGTGGAAATCAAAATCATCTGTTTGATAAATATGTATTTCATTGTACTTTATAATAAATATGTTAACATCTAATTGTATTATCTTGATGATGTTAAAAGTCTATTGAAATTTATATAGCTGTAAGTATTAAATGCTGAGCTAATCATTATTAAAAAGTGAATAACCAATCCTAAGAGATTAAATATTATAATTTGATAACAAAATTTGTTTTTCAGCCAGGATTATTTATAAAATATTGTTTTTATATATTATTGTATTTTTAAAACAGCTATATACATCTCTTTTCCTTTATTATATTTTATATTTATTTTACATTTTTCTCAAAAGGTCAATATTGCTGTTTTTATTCATATTGTTATATATGTAATATAAATGTATAAAGCTGAACTAGAGATTACAATAATTAAATTATATCTATTAACATTAAATATTCAATCCAACCAGGTGGTCTCTAAAACTCACTAAAATATCTAGCTATTTATAGATAAGCAAAGATATAAGGAAGTTGAACGCAGACTTTTAAGTAACCTTCAACCATCCACACTATCTCACACTTCTGATACACATGACTACACACATGTAGAAACGATAAATAATCACCAATATGCATATTTCATGCTGAACCAGCACTCCTAATCTGGACCAAATGATGAGTGCTGGTTGAGCATGAAATACATATATTGGTGATTATTTATGTGCATGGTAATATATATCAGTGGTATGAGATAATGTGTATATTTGAAGGGTTCTTGAAAATCTGAGTTCAAATCCCTTATATTTATAATTAAATTCCAGGTATAAGAATGCCTGCATTTCAAATCTTAGATAAGCAAAGACTATATCTCACACATCATGCAATTTAACATGAAAAATCCTTTTAATGTGATCTTAAAGATAAAAAAAGAACCTCAAGCAATTACAAAAACCTAATGTCCTAGAGCTTTTATTTCACATTTTAAATTTTAAATGTATATCCATATAAAGATTTGGATTTGATTTTTTATTTTCAGGATCACTTTTAAAAAAAACTTGTTTGAATTAAAATACATATCATGATGAGATATTTATTTAGGTTTTTGTTTACGTACAAATGACTATAGTTTGAGAAATGTTATATTCCAAATTTTTGATTAGTGCATTTAAAGATAGTAAGTATTATAGATACATTGTGTAAATGTAACATTCATATTATTTTATTTAACTGACCACTCCTAAGATAAGTTCTCTAGCCACAAGTGTTTAACAATATAATAATTAAAGAACAGCCGTCTGTCACTGTATTGTTGCATATTAATTATTCATAGCAGCAGCTGCCTTAACTCAATAATCTCAACTGTTATATATATTTAACACCGTAAATGATTATCATTATATATATATTCAAAAATTTTATTTTTACCAGTGTATCTTTCTCTTTACATTAATCACATCATAATTATTCATAAGCTCTAAAGTAAAAACCACCTATTTTTATTATACATGCTTATATATATATATATTCTAACTATATAATCAACCGGATATGAATGGAGAGAATGTTGCTGAGATGAAGCAATGATTGAGAGTGTGCAGTGCACACACACACATACAAAAGATAAAAAGGACTAGCAAGAGTTATTTCCTCTATCCACATTACTACTATTAAAACAGGCAAAACACACCATACAGTAGTGACACTCAGTGCATGACAGAGTAACTAATGAATGCCAGAAGGTTTTTACATAAAATCCCTATCTATTGCCTATTCATCCAATATCCACAGACTAGTTTCTAGCTTGTGGCTTTCATCAGTGATGATCCTTGGATCTGAGAACTATTACCTGGGCTGTAAAAGATATATATTAGCTTAAAGTTTAATCCAATTGATCTCCAATATATCATAGAATTATCAATACAAACATTTATCTGATTTCCCTAATAAATATATTGGGTCTTATGATATTTCCTTCTGAGAGAATTTTTATTAAACCATAATAATAATAATTTTAAAATATTAAAATCATTAAACAAGTTAACAAACTATAGGAGATGTATAAAATTTATAATCTACGGTCATTAAACAAACATCCAAGAATATTTATCCAGGCATACTTTTAATTATTTGAATTGTATCAAAATCCTATTTGCCATTTGTATAAAGTAATAAATTCCCCAAAGACACAACCAGTACACTTAATCCAGATAAGAGTATAACTAATTGTGAAGATTGAGATTTCATAGCAGAAACTCATCAATATTGAGTTTCCAAAGCATTTTAAAATTCCACAATTGTTTATTCATATATGTGCATGTATTGGTGTAGCAATTAATCCATTTAAAGAAGCAGCTTTCATAAATTATAATGTCTCTAGGTGTATTTATGAAGGTATAATACCAATGAATATAAATTCATTCTCTTTTGGATTCCTGTGGTCTCTGTAGTATCACACAAGTATTAATCCATTGGCTAAATTGGATTTACAAGAATATCCAAGATTTCAAATAACTTTCCACCAATATAATGTTAGCAATTTATTGATCCATTGCTTCAAATCAAGTTTATAATGTTCATCTAGATTTCAGGTTGCTTTTATAAAAGATAAGGTCAAATGAATTCATTAATCCATTGACTCCTCCAATTCATTTATAAGATTTGTCTAATGTTTTAGATAGTTTTCACAAACAAAATTTAACCATATATGAATCCATAAATTTTTATGAATTGTATACTATTTATTAGGAACTTTAGGTTGATGTAATCAATAGAATTCCAAATAGCATTTCATAAGTAATTCTTAAAATTCACAGATGAATCAAAATATTTAAATTTCATTCCTTTAAGTGCAATACTAAATGATAAATGTTGTTAATAATTTAATTTCTTCATTGAGGACAATGTAGAGGAAACATTTGTACTCTGAGGTGAATGTGTAGCTGGTTTTTATTCAGACGTGCTATTGGTGAATAATAATAAAATGGCTAATTTCAGATGTAAATCCAATGTGATTCTTTAACACACTGTAATTAAAGAAGACTAAACAAATTTTCACAAGAGTTGTATTTATATGTTTCTGCCCTGTGATTAATGGTTTCATACTTTTTTATCCTGGATACTTCACTTTTTGTTGTACAGAAAAATTCAGCTTTCATTGCTAGGAAACGATAGGAAGCAGTCAAGTTTTAAAGTTTCAAAAGTTTAAAGCACCAAATTTTAGATAGAAATAGTTAAAATGAGAGTTAAATATTATTTTGAAAAATAAAATACAGTACTACTTTAATTAACAATAAAATAAAATACACAATTATTTATTTGACAAATAAATAATTTGCAAATTAAAATATTAAACTGAATGATTTATATTTTATTTATTTTAAAGTTCTCATTTTTAATAATAACAAACCCATTTTATTTAACACTAAAAATAAATTCATTTAAACATTTTATGATTATACCATTTCAAAACTTGACTACATTTCATAACAAACTTTTGTGCAAGCACACATAAGTGTTTAAACAAATGTTCAAATTTGCTATAATTATAATGAAATTATGACTGTGTTAATATTATCTTAAATTTTTTTTTTTATTATAGTATGTGTCGTATCTTTTTATCCTGTGTATTTTCCCCTCAAACATTTATTTTATGCCCATGTGTTTATTTTCAATTCAATATTAACTGTACTTAAAAAAAGGTTAAAGCACATATTTTTGGGATGCTGTAATAGATAAAAAAAAATTACATGAGACATCTTGGATAATTTTAATAATAGGTCGTAGTGTACAAAAAATGTAAATATTACTTCTAATCTTATCATTTACCACAATAACAGTAATAAGTATCAATTTTCACTCTATTTGATAAGCCAATAAAAATTTTTTAGAGTTGATAGTTATGATTATTAATTTAGATGTCAAAATGTAGTGTGACAATATACTTATATGTTCATTTCTCACACCATAACATTTTTAATGTTATTAATAAAAGAAAAACTAGAACTGGAAATAAGGTTCTAAAAACAAAAAAAGGTTCAAAAATATTTTATGAAAACATATAACTTAAACATTTTATAAATATAAAAGTAGTGTGAAAATATTTTAGTTCCAAAAATAATTAAAAAATTTGCATGTGTGTGAAAAATAAAGTTTTATTAACAGTAAAGTAGAAAAAAGTACTTTTAGAACCAGAAAATGATTTTAATTTGTACTGGTTACATATCTTTAACCACAGATCAAATTTAAATCTCATGATTAATTTTAAATCATTTTTCAGATTTGCATTAATTCAAATCTCATTGCCATTTTCAAATGCACCCAAAAGTGATCATAAAATTTGAATTTGATTTGTGGATGAATTAATTGCAATTAAATTAAATTAAAATAATTTTTGCTCTTAAAACATTTTTTTTCTAAATTGTACTACTAATTGTAATTTGTTCTTTAAAAAATAAATTAAAACTTGCAAATTATAATTTTAAATAGGTTCTGGTTGCAAATACTTTGTTTAAAAATCGTCAGAAGATTGTATACTTGGAAAGCTCCAGATGATAGAGAATATAATCAAATTGACTATATATTGCTTCAGAAATGATATAAGAATGCGATTAAGGATTTATAAGATTTGCCTGATGCTGATAGGAATTCTGATTACAATTCAATTATGTTAAATTAAAGCTGAGTTTACAAAAAAAAAATTATACAAGATGGGACTTAGATAAATTGAGAGAAATGGAAAGAGAAAATTGTGGTTTAATATGTAAAATTACATTAAAAAGAACGAATAAAGATGAGGAATATTAATAACTCTGATAAGCATTAGTTTAGGATTAAAAAAAGGATTATTAAAAACAGCAAAAATAAAATAGGAACTATTAAGTTAAAGAAAGCCTTAGATAACAGAAGTTATGTTGGAAAAAATGTAAATAAGGAAAAGTTAAAAAAATATCAGTTTGAGGAAGAGCAAAAAAGCATATAGAAAAATTAATAATGAAATAAGAAGAGAAATGGATTTAGCAAAAGGAAAATAGTTAGAACAAGAATAGTGCTTCAACAGGTAAAGGATATGCTCTGATATTTGATAGAATTAGAAATGTCATTTGTGAAAAAAGAAACAGTTAACAAATGAAATAGTTGATAAGAATGAAAAGAGATTAACTGGTAGTTATGATATATTAAAAAGATGGAAAGAATACTTAATTGAATGTAAATGTTTGAAAACAGAAAGGGTACATATAATGAAGTTGTGGAAAAATAAATATGAAAAGAGTGATTATACAGAAAGTGAATTATTGGTTTTTATGCTGGGTTTGGGAAAAGATAAGGGGGATTTAGATATAAAGGTTATAGAGTTGACAAAAATTATGTTGTGGAAATGGGATAGAGCAGATTATGGGTAAATTTAGAGTGGGGAATGTAAAAGAAAGTGGCTAACAGGTTTATCTGGGCATAATTCCTAAGATATTCTTGACTTCGTTTAAGGAGAAGCCATAATACATCACATCACATCAATATCTATGTAGAAAAGAAAATAATTCAATTGTGAACTTGAAAATGAAGATGCTGAATTAGATGACAAAGTATGGACATATTGACAGGTGAAGTAATATAATCAATTGAACAAATGAAAAATGGTAAAGCTGTCAGATTTGAAAGAATGCCTATAGAAGAAATGGAAATTTCACTGAAAGAAAGAAATAGACTTTACAATTTGTTCCATAATAGTGAAGATATTTTAAGGACTATAATGATTCCAATTGCTAAAAAGAAGAAATCTGTTAAATGTGAAGAGTACAGGACAATAAGTTTGTTATTTCATGCTTCTAAAGTTTTAATAAGGAAGCCAGTAGCAGAACCTGGTTTGGGGATATTCTGCAAAGCTTATTATGAGCTTATGTGCAAGCTGTATATATAAAATTTGTAATACAAGCTTGCTAAATTAGGTCATGTGACAATGACTTAATTTCTTTGTAATTTTATTGAAGATTTTAACTCAAAGAATTTATGGGAAGGTAAAATATTAGATTGAAAAAAAAACAGTTTGGTTTTTTCAGAGAGGAAAAATAGAAGAGATGTTATTGGTGGTGTTAGAACAACTGCAGAGTTATATTGAAAAAGATAAAGGTATTGGTATGTGCTTTGTGAATTTTGAAAAAGCATTTGATAGAATAGTCTGAAATAAACTTATGACTATTTTAAAATATAAAGAAATATTTTGAAAAGAGAATAGATTGATTTGGAATACATATACTGGGCAAAGACTAAGAATTAGACTGGAGAATAATGATGCTGATGAAGTGAATATAGAAAGAGAAGTTAGGCAAAGATGCAGTATATTACTTGTGCTTTTTAATATTTATTTTAACTACATTTTAAATAAATACATTTATATAAATATTTAGACTGTAGAAGAGCAAATGTTGGAGGTAAAATTTATAATATTTGCAGATGATATAGCTCTTATAACTAAAAAGAGTCTTCTGAATAAATTGACCAAATTGGAGGAAAGATGCATGGAATATGGAATGAAGATTAATGATAAGACCAAGTGCTTATGGATAGGAAGGAATACAAAAAGACTGCAAGTTGAAATCCATGGTAATGTAGTTCAACAGATAAATGGATTTAAATATTTGGTAGTTGTAGTGAGGCAAAACTCTCCATACAGTAGTAGAGTTTTATGTGCACGCATAAGAAATGGTGATCACATGATGTTTAATAGTTGTAGTGAGGATGGAAAAAATGAAGATGAAGTTGAAAGAAGAAATATTTACTAAGAGAAAGAAAATATTTTGTGGATCTTTGAAGATGGAATTAAAGGAAAGATTAATTAAATACTACATGTGGAGAACACTATTAGATGGTTGTAAAAAATAAACAATGAGTAAAAAAAGAGGAGAAAATTGGAAGCCTTTGAGATGTGGTCATGAAAAAAAAAAAGAAAAAAATAGTTGGGTAAATAAAATCACCAATGAAGTTTTGAAAAAAAAATGAATAAAGAAGATTGATTGAGAAAATTAGAGATAGATAGAGAACTGGATTGGACATATATTAAGAAGATAAAACAGTTTAATAAAGTATGTTTCTGAGAGAATGGTGAAAGGAAACAAGAAGAAAGAATTAAAATAAGATTTACCTTGTTGGATCTTATAAAAGTTGGGAAGTGATATGTGGAATTTAAAAGCTAGAGTGGAGAAATGGATGCCTTTGTGATGTGACTGCTCTCTGGTTCTGTCCATAGGGCAGTATACTATTGACTGATTGATTGATAATAAATTTTAAAAGCCAATTTTTTAAAAAAGACTTTGCCATCAGCCTTCTATTAAAAAAAATACTGAATGGTGATAATTTTTTTCTTTAGTTTTCTCTTCAATTAAAAATAGCTAAATCTCCATTTACTGATCAATTTCATATTGCTAATATTGTTGTCTATTGCTTGAATTATATGGGGGGAAAAATTAATGTTTCTCAGCAAGTTCAAAATTAATACCTTTAGGATATACAATTAGTTATGTTGTAGAGTATATTTTCAAAATTTAATTCTGAAAGACATGTTCTAATTTATCATAAGATTTATTACAAATGTTAAAAGCATGGGAATTGGGCTTTCCATCATCAGATTTTCAATGGTATGGATGGCTGAAGAGTTGGAGGTTGGAATGGATTGAAGCCTGTCCATTAAAGTATGAAGATTTGATATCTATATAAACTGAGCACTGATTATATACATGTGTGGGAGATGATAATCTGGACCAACTGATTTAACATGAAATACGTATATTGGTGATTATTTGTCTTTTTCAAATGTATGTGGTCATGTATATCAGTGGTAGGAGATAGTATGGATAGTTAAAGAGTGCTTAAAAGCCTGAGTTTAAATCCCATATATTTGCAATTAAGCGCCAGGTATGTGAAGAGTGCCTGTATTTCAAATAAATACTGTAAAAATAAAACGTATCTTTAGTGTGGATCCAATTGCGGATAAGATAATTTGATAAATTCTTGCAATTTTCTTTATAGGCTAATATTCAAAACATTATTTCAAATGTAGCCATTAAACTGTTAAAGAATAAGAAATTATACATTTTAATACAGAATGTGTATATATATATATGAAGAATATTAAAAATTACATTTTTAAATCCCATTTTTTTACAGCTAATGAATTTTGATTGCGATTATAAGATTTAAATAAACGAAATTTATTTTAAGATTTCATTCACTTTTTTAGCATTTATTTTAACAATCTCAATCATTAATTATTATATTTTAAATTATGTCAAAATTAATTATTTTTAGTAATATTGCAATCATGTAGCAGTCAATTTTTTTCAAGTGTAAGAAGAATTTCAGATTGAATCACTCAACAAGATATGAAGTTTGAGTGCACTGCATGTGGAAAATGTCACCATAAAATATGATTTTTGAATTTCTTCAAAAATGAAAGAATGAAGGCACACGATTGTAATAATAAAGAAAAAAATTGAAAATTAACACACACAGGCATACACACAAAATTCTTACGTCATTATAATGATCAGTCAGTTAGCAAGAATTTTATATTTAATAGCGTGAATGCTTTATTATGTATGCATGATTATACATGTAAAGTATTTGCATATATGTGACTAAATGTATCAAAATAAGTTTCAAAAAATTGATGACAATCAATATATAAATAACTGAATTTTTTTCAGACAATAATTATACAGCATAGTTTCTCCATCCACACACACACTTATTTTTCACAAACATTTTTAGGGAGTTATTATTATATGCTATCATGTTAATGATGATGTCTAGTGATTACACAAACAGCATTTCTCCAGAATGACCAATTTATATTTTCATCAGAGTACGGTTTCTCTTACTCATTTTAAAATATTTTATTGATATAATTGTGATTAATTCTCATCAGTATTACATTTTCTGCTACCGCAACAGAGATATTAATGCTTAGACATTAAGAAAATATAATTTAATAATATAATATAACTAAGACAAAAACAAAGATAAAGATTTTCCTTATAAAAGAAATTCTATATAGATTTCATTGAGTATACATCAAAAGTATAATCAATAGATTAAAAACAATTATATCAACTTATGGCAACTTGGATTTGCCAAATCTGTGCTTAAATGTGAACTCACGACAAACAAAGAATTTAGTATTAAATTTTTTATAATAGAATGGCAATATCATTTCTGTTATTAAAACAGGCAAAACTTTCCATACAGAAGTACTACTCAGTGCAAGCCAGAGTAATCAATGGATGCCAGAAGGCTTGTGCATAAAATCCCTATCTAGTGCCTACTCATGCAATATCGCCAGACTAGTTTCTACCTTGTGGCTTTTATCAGTGAGGAGCCTTGGATCTGAAAGCACTGCACCTAGATCTTATGATCTAATGCAATCCTCCAGCAGCCACCTTTTATCTCTACTTAACTACAAAACTAGGAGTTTAAAATTGAAAACAATATTTTCAATCCAAGCTCAGTACATTATATAGTCATATATGTCTAAACTCAGTTCAGTACCCATACATTTTGATGTCTTTGGTTCTTTAATGACCATAGCTACCACTATCCTATAATCTACTGAGCTTGGATTAAAAAATATTCTTGTGTTTTCAATTTTAAACACATAGTTTTGTAGTTAAGTAGAGATAAAAGGTGGCTGCTAGAGGGTTGCATTATCTAGGTGCAGAGCTCTCAGATCCAAGGCACCTCACTGTTGGAAGCGACAAGCTAGAAACTAGTCTGAGAATATTGGATGAGTAGGCACTAGATAGGGCTTTATGCACAAACCTTCTGGCATCTATTGATAGATTACTCTGGCTTGCACTGGGTGGCACTACTGTATGGAGAGTTTTGCCTGTTTTAACAATAATTATGAGAAGGCATAAGAAATGATGGTCATGTAATGTTTGATGGTTCAATATCATTTCTGGCTGAAAAACTTTTTTTGTATTCTCAATTATGCTAGTTAATTCTCTAACAAAAATTTGACCAATATGAATCATTTTATTTTTGTTCAAATGATTCTCTATTCTGTAAGTTAATTTTCCACTCAGAATAGAATAACTTTTTAGAATAATGATGAAATGGTGCACTTAAGATAAATGTACTAAATTAATTTTATAATAAATCATTTTTAGAAAAATCAAAATGGTTACACTGGGATCTTATTAAATTTTCATAAAGAAAAGCAGTAGGAACAAAATATTGAAGATTTTCATCTTCTGTAGGAACTTAACAGATGGATTAAAAAATTGCATACAAAAAAAAAGAACATTAGTGTTATATATATAATTCAAATAATTCAATAAACAAATAAAGAATTTGCTGTCCAACAACGAGAATGAAAATACAAAAGCTTTGAAATAAGTGATTAAAGAAAAACTAATATTTATGACAATATGATTATTTAAATTAAAATTGGACATCATATCGACATCTTTATTTATATGTAAGTTACCAGTAAATTTTGTATATAAACTTTAATATAAACTGTTTAAAATTTATTATAGGACTTTTGGTATAGAAACATTATAAATATATTATTTATTGTTATTTTACATATTCTAGTGTGTATAAATGATGCATATATATATATATAAATGATGCATATTTTATAATTATAATTATAAAATATGCGTCAATTGAATAATTTTAAATATTTAAGATTTAAATACTATTAAGTTTTGTTTTGATAATAATAAAAGCTTCATGTAGGTATATTTATTGTTGATAATTAAAAGAATGTTATTTTATTTTTTAAGTAAATCAATTATTAGAACTCAATTTAAAAATAAACATATCAAAACAATTTCACTTTGAATGTTATAAATCTGTGACAAAATAAATGAATATAGGACAAGATTGAATGAACAAATGAGGTCATTGGAAAATGAGAATGACCTAAATTTAAATAATTTTTGAATTTCATTCTACATGTGCTGAAGCAGTAAGTATCTCATTATAAAATGATAATGCATATTAATTAATTTAAATGCATAGATTTATTTATTGTTTATTTATGGAAATGATGAGCCTGAGATATGCATGTATCTAATATATTTTTATATAATCAATATTAGTAGCAGTCATAAAAATATTAAATTCGGAAATAAGGATTCTATCATGTGCATTTGTTTTGTCTCAAATATAAAAATGCAGATATGAAATTTCTGCTTATTTATTCTGATATACTAGGGTGCATGCTTTTATGTTAAAAATAATTATATTCATACATTTTGTTTCTTTATATTTTGATATTCCATACTTTACACTGGAAATCCTGGCATGTGATGATTACTTCACTACCTATTAGTATATACTTATATGATATTTATATTTATACATGCACTTGAATTGCAGAGAGACCTATTAATAAATATATATATATATATGTGAAAAACAAAAACAAGTTTTATATACGTAAAAACCTGCTATCGCTTGTATTAATGATCAATAGATGGAGCTTTACCAAGACCTCCAAACAAGCGTATTTGTTTACATAAACGTCAGAGTCAATATTCACTGTCTCTTTCATTTTGCTCCACCCTCAGATCAGCTGATTTCAAGCTGATTTGCTCTCATCAGTGAGGGATAGAAGTTAGAAACTAGACCTAAATATTAACTCCAAGCGTTTATGCAAAACGTTTCTATCAGTTTGCAAGCATGAATTTTTTAGACACCTAAATGTCTTCAAACTCAGCCTATCAAACTAGATAGCTATATGGGTCTGATATCAGTTCAGATTCTCCACATAGTGAAAGCTTCTGCAATCTATATCATTGCAAGAAAACTTTAAAGGTACATTTATGAAAAACAAAAACAAGTTTTATATACGTAAAAACCTGCTATCGCTTGTATTAATGATCAATAAGATCGGAAGAGCTCCATCTACTGATATATATATATATATATGTTATGATCTACTGATGATAAGAATCTTATTTTCATCTACTTGATTATACTTTAAATGTTATGACTTATATCAATGTATTTTACATGCATATCTTATTTTCTCCTTATTATACAGAACTGTGTGATATAATCACAAATTATATACTTATTGTTGATAATAGAGTTGCTATCAATATGTAAAGATATTTTGTATGCATTATCCACAACTTCATGCATAC
Source organism: Epiperipatus broadwayi (assembly GCA_028023455.1). Taxonomy (NCBI): domain Eukaryota; kingdom Metazoa; phylum Onychophora; class Udeonychophora; order Euonychophora; family Peripatidae; genus Epiperipatus; species Epiperipatus broadwayi. Next base: position 34,678 of record JAQFVV010008112.1, read on the forward strand.
TAGATTATTGTTTTTAAACCCTGTCTAGAGATCCCATTCTTATTTAGATTTATATGAATTAAATGATGCTAAGCATACTCATATTTATGTGATACATTTTATTAATAAGGTTATATATTTAAATAATAATAAACAATATCACTATGGAAATAGGATTACACATAGTAATGAAGTCTCAGAGTTCTATTTTAACAATTCTAAAATTTTGGTACTTGATTTTATAGTTGGGAGCACTCCTCTACTTATCACTTAAGTTATTCTATTTTTGACCCTATCAATGGGAGAAGCAACTACTTTATTTGTTGTTGAATTATTAGTGTTATAAAATATGTCAGTGGTTTTACTTATTGGTTGTCTGATTCATTTTAAAAGAAAATATATTCATAATAGTCATTTCACTTATTATTCACTATATCTATGTACATATTTATATATAATATTGATATTCTTTGTTTATATTCGTAATTCAAAATATGCAAAATGTTTAAATGTCTGCATAATGAGAAGATTTTAATTTTCTTTATAATATAGTATCAGTTGAGTGCATTGAGGTGTTTCAATCCATAGGACAACTAACAAATAAAGATTGTTCCATAGAATGCATTTACAAACTCTCTGTACAGTAAAGCCAGAGTAATCAATGGATGCCAGAAGGCTTGTGTGTAAAATCCCTAGCTAATGCCTACCCATCCAATATCACCAAATTAGTTCCTGGCTTGTGGCCTTCTGGCTTGCACTGAGTGGCATTACTATATGGAGAGTTTTGCATGTTTTAATAATAGTTGTGAGCAAGCATAAGAAATGGTGATCATGTAATGTTTAGTGGTTAAATGTATTTATTATGAGAAAGATTATTCTAGAAATTTTATGTTGAGTGATAATTCAAATTGCATAACTAGCTTTGGGAAGAGTACGCTGCAAATCTAGGAGATTGAATTGATTACAAATATATTAGGCATATAAAATCACACACACACACACATATATATATCAGTACATTCTCATTCTATTTCTCAGAATTATTTTGCATGCAGACCCATAATGAATCATTTTAATAAACGTGCAAATACAATTTTACTTTTTATTTATCAATGCTTATTCCTTCAGGTTGATAAAAGGAGAATTCCTGTTTCATCTGATTTACAATTGTGTATATTAATACATTGCACAGTGGGTTGTGTGAAAGTCTGAGTTCGAATCCCGCATATATTACATATATAAATGCAGGTTTAAGCCTGTGCAATGTATTAATTTATATAAATAATGTATAATAGGTCTGCCCATCCCTCGCATATGTATGTATAAATGGATTATTCTCCTGTACATGAGGGGTCAGAATGACTAATATGTCAACATGGGTAGGATGACAACCTTGGCACTAACAAGGGCTTTGAACATTCCATCATCATATTTTCAATGAAATGCACGGCTAAAGAGTTGTGAATTGGAATAGTTTGAAGCCTGTCCATTAAAATATAAAGATTTGCTATCTAAAAATATAAAGCCGAGTACTGATTATATATATGTGTGAGGTAAGTAATCTAGACCAACTGATGATTGCTGGTTTAGCATGAAATACGAATATTGGTGATTATTTATCTTTTCAACATGTGTGTGATCAGGTGTGTCAGCAATATGAGATGGCACTGAGAGGAAAGGGTCGTGTGAAAGTCTGAATTCGAATTGTGTATGTTGTAAATAAATCAACATTGATATCTGAAAAACTGCAACTTATTATTAATGGCGATCGTAGTTCACAAATTAAACAAGCCAGTTTTAACGTATCATATATTATTTTAAATTAAATATTACTAATTTCAACAGTACATAAATAACTTTTACTATTGCTTGAAGCTTATTAGCAGTGATCTCATTTCACAAATTCTGATTAACATATTTAGAATGAGTATATTCTGTGATATGATTATAATCTTAAATGTTACATATTCAAACAGTAGTAAAAGTTATTTATGTATTGGTGAAAGTAATATATATGTGTGCGTGTTTTAATATGCTTGATTAAAATTTAAAAAGTTGATACAAATTTTAAATATTAACTCATAGAAAATCTGCATATTTAGAAATTATATAATTTTATTTTGGAAGTACTAAAACATAAATGGCTAAATGAGAAATTAAAGTCAGTTAAAAGTATTTTTTACTTTTTTTGACGATTAATTTGGAGAAGTGCTTTCATCTAAATCAGTTTACATTATTACCATTCAGCAAATTTCAATACAATAAATATTTTTTAGCTGTTGAAAGTCTTTAAACAAATCCAACATGAAACCAGATCCATTATCTGGAACAATAATTTCAGGGTAGCCCTGATATGTCAAACGTTTATTTAAAACCTTCACTATGTTTTCCATATTCATACTTTTGATTCTTTTATATTCTATCCATTTTGAATAAGCATCTCTGAGTATCAGGAATATATTTCTATTAAATGAATCAACATGATCTTCATGGAGTCTTTTCCCAAGACTTATGAACTTTAATCCAAGATACTAATTTATGTGCTCTAATCTAAGGTTCTAGTTTTTTTTTTTGAAGTAACATAGCAGTAAACTGACATTCTTTATATAAAACTTGATAGTCTGTATCATTTTACTGTTTAAGCTCTTTCTGCTGCTGTCTCTTTTACTGGCCACATGATTTTCAATACCATAAGTAAATCTTCTGTATTCTTTCTTTCTAAAATTGGAGTGAGGTCTTTTTTCAAGATGTACAATGGCAATAACTTTATTTTTAGCCTTCAGCTTGACTGATACTATTACCATATATTGTATACCAATCCCATTTCTATCCACATCTGTCCACTATAACCTCTGCTTTTTCCACAGTAAAACTCTTTCTCACAATCTTTATTAATTTTGTCCAGTCTTTTGTGAAATTAAGAATGACTTCTACAGGGATGTAAATTTCTATCTTGAATTTTTGCCTGAGAATTTATATGTTTAAACAAAATTCTTCTTTATTTTTGTTTTTACCACCTCCCCTCCTATGATTTGACATCCATATATAACCCATTTTTGCTATTTTTTCAACACATTGTAAATGACCATTTCCCTTACATATGTGGTATTTAGCACTTTTGAAATTACAGGCCTTTTTAAACGGCCCTTCTCACTGCAACAATGTCATACAAATGACTTCATAGGACTTTGATAACTATTAGTCTGAACATCAGTTTTATTCACTACCATTTTATGTGTTGCTATGTCTATATTATTATGAAATTCTGTTACACATTTATCAGGGAAATCTTGCTGTAGCTTATTGTTAGTCATCCTCCATAGCCATTGACCAAGGAACATGTCATCCAATTCAACACTAAATTCACAGTTTCTCATAATGTTGTTACTATTCATTCAGTGTTTGCCTTCTTTTCTAAAATGTAAATGTGACACCAATTTAGACATTGTCAATTTAAAGTATGTATTCAACTTTTTTTTAAAGCTCAAGGTATACTACTACTTCTGGAGATTTTGATTCATAAAGTCTTCGTGATATTTTTTAGAACATGTTTGCCATCCAGCCACATCAACATTGCTACCTTTAAATTATCATCTTTTCCATGTACAAACACCAATTTTTTTTGCATCATTGGCATAAAATTCCTTAACATTATTGTGGAATGCCATTATCCAAGTTTATTTAATTCATGCCCAATATCACAATTCTTTCAATTACAAATGTGACAATGTTAGTCAACCATGGCCAGCCTTTATTAAATACAGGTTCTACAGATTCTTCCATCACATCTGCCGTGTATCCTAGGGGTATATACATAGCCAGTTTGCATAAAAATAAGCAAGCAACACACATAAAAAGAAATGTGAGTTTATTTTAAATTTTTCAAGAGTATGTAGATAATTATCAACTATTATGGTAATAAATTTTGGTCTAAAACAATATTTATTACTTTGCAGAGCCAAGATTGCGAAACTGTGTATCTTTGACAAAGCATGACTAAAATGAATATTAGTAAATATATTACCATATCCACAAATGTATAAATGTACATCAAACTAGTCACTGATTATAATAGATTTTCATATTTGCATGGGTAAATTGGACTTAGCACTTGGCTATGCCATTGGATTAAATGATTAATAGTTGGTAAGAGGAATGCTATTGGCTTTTACATTTATGGGGTTCTTAGATTTAATATTCACTTTAGTTGTGCTTTGACAACTAATGCACCACATCCAGAAAATACAGCCTGGCTTAACAAAGTAGTAAATATTATTTTAGACCAAAATTTATTAACATAATAGTTGATAATTATCTACATATTGTCGTATTTCAATTTATTTTATTACATATTATCTACAGTATAGTACTGTAACAATATATAAATATGTCGTTACGTTAATTTAAAATAAAAAACTTAAAAGTTCGCAAATAAAAGTAAAAAACTAAATGCTAAAATTAAAATGTTTGTTAAAAACATATATACATTAAGCACAAAAGATGCCAAACGTTAAAAATATTTTTTTTTAAAAACAAATAAATAAGTATTTGCACGTACTTTTATAAAAAAAGTACAACATTTAAAAATAAAAACAGGTATTAGTGAATTTCTTGTAATCTGTAGAGAAATGGAAATGAGTGTTTATAAATTGTTTGAAAAGCAAGCTTAGCCTTGGGCTCTTGTATAATTAAAAATGATCTGATGGAAAGATAGATAAGAAAATAAAAGAGAAATTAGCTTGACCAATGGAAGCACTAAGCCTTGGCTCTGACCCTAACAAAAAGCAATGAATTAGTGATGTTTTGTTGATTGAATCCGTGTGGATAATATAAAAAGGGAAATACAGTTTTTTCTGACAGTTCCAGCATTTTTTGTTTGAGAGATGCGGTAGGACGCACATACCACACTCTCTATTTAAAAAAAAAAAGAAAAGACTGTGATACCTTGAACCAGCTAAAAGCCATCTCCAGAACATTATCTTCCAATGGAGGTGTTGTGGAATTAAAAGCAGAAACCTGGACTCTTCTACCATAAGCTATATTGACATGAACTCTAAATTTAAAAATAATTAAGAACTTTCGTCAAGCTTGGTGAACTTCATCTGACTTTTTAAGTTTAAAATCAAATTAATAATGTTTAATTTTATATGTTTTCCGATTGATAAAAATCATTTCCATTTTTTTTCTTATTGTATAAATTTTTATTTATTGTTTAATTTTAAATGATGAAATTTAGGTTGGGTATAGACGTTGCATAGATTCGTTAGCGGTTGATTATGTTGAAGTTTTCACATTTGATTAGAATATATAGGTCAACAATGTTAATGTGGGCATCTTACGATGAATGCCATGGGGCCTTGTGTATTCCCTTTTGCAATTGATGTTATCGATGATTTTGTATTTTGATCGATTGTGTTTAATTTGGATGTTTTTGACCGTGGAATCTGTGCAGCCGATCTATACTCAACATTTTAAAAACAAATTTATAAAAATAATCTGTGCGAACATATTTAAATGTTAAATTAAGTCGGCGTGAATGGCTATATAGTTTTGTAAAGTTATATTAAGGGAGGGTAATCTTAGGTTATTCATTTCGTAGTTGAATTGATTCAATGGATTGGATATATTTGTGTAATTGTAGAGGTAGTATGAGATCCGCTATGGGCAGGATTATATATATATACACCACACACCTTCTGTTTGCCTATGGATGGGTTTGTGTAAGATGGCAAAGGATCGCAGTCCATTCCTATGGAGTTTTATGCTTCTATTGTTCTACTCGCAACAGATGTAACATTCCTGTTGGTGGAGAGACACAAGTCTTCTCTAATTCTACTTACTGATCAGATGTACATTCCTGACAGTATAGTATTTTGTGTTGTCGAATTATGCTACTTGAATACATAATGTATCAGATGGATTGGTGCCGGTTTGGATTGCGAAATTTGTTGCCTAAGGTTAAATCAGGGAAGAATATTTTCTTTTCAAATGCAGATCTATGTAGTCTATTCATACTCGACTCACTAAATAAATATTAAACTCATGGTTGTAACTTACTTAAATGTAAAACTAAAGATTAATAGAAAAATCTAAAATGTTGAATTTATTCCTCAAAATTTAAATGTTATTTTATATGTGCATAAATAAATATTTTTATGTGTTAATTTCTGGCAGTGGCTTTATCTTTTTTATATTTAAGATATAAAATTTATATTTTATTATCTCTGCTACTCCACTGAGCAAGTGACTTGGGCTAATGATCTGAATATTTAAATAAAGTGGAATCTTAACAGCACATATCTGCCTACTCTATAAATTTTTCTTAGGTTCAAATGCCTAGGTGGCGCTCTCTGGTAGTTGCAGATACGTAGATTGCTGTCTCCACTATTGTTTTGGATCGTTATAGTTGCACCCAACATGGGGCCTTACCTCAGAGATTGACCATGGGAAGGGAAATTGATGATAAAATCATCATCTTTATAAATCATGAGTGCCCTGAGAATTTTAAAAGTGAATCATGCAAATAACATTTGTTGTTTCCTTTTTTCTAAATGTAAGTACATTTTTGTACTAATGTAAGTTTATAGCTAGATGTTTAATAAACCACTAGTACTTTTGAAAATAAATCATGCACCAATATTTTTTTCTGAAATTAGTATAAATATATTTGCTGTATTGACGTGGAGTTGCAGTTTGAAGTTTGTTTAAAAAGTGCTGCCAGTAAGAAAAAATTGTGCATATGTAGAGATAAATTCGAGGAATAAAAAACTAATAAATAAAACGTAATAATAAATCTAAATCATATTTTTTTAAAAAAAGTCTTGGTTAAATTAAAATCTAATCATTCAACTTGCCTAAGTAATAGTTAAAGGTAGGAGAAATGAAACTGGAAGGGAGGGGGCAGAAATTTAACTGGTAATAGGGAATCAACAGTCAACTTTTTTTTTAATCATTATATTTGTGTGTAATTACTGTTTTGTCTTTAAAAAAAAAAAAGTTTTGTCCTTTGAAATTTTCATATATAACCAATTTGTGTAACAAAATTGGCTTCTAACACTAAGTAAAGTCTTTTTTTAATAC